>QYTT01088299.1:23044-48527 GCA_006980735.1 Dasypogon diadema | reverse complement strand
GTCCATAACTTCGAATCTATTAAAGCTACAGTTATGAAATTTGGTATTCGAACTAACAGCAGTCATGGTATTATGTATGTGAAGTTTGATTCGATTTCGTGTGACAAATAGTTAGATACAGGGTGGTCAAAAGTAGCTCGAAGCGGTTCGGGTAAATAGTGCATGGCGTACGTGCGGCCTCTTGCTGGAACTTGGCCTGCGCACTGCGTGCGCTTAGATATGTGTTTAGTGTTTTGTATGGTTACAACAATCAAAATTTTCTATACAAATTCTATAACCCATTACCTTATAGAAAATGGTAATGCAGGATGTAATGACATACCTTTTTCAAAAGAGATTAAGGGTTCAATTTCCTGCCTAGA
Source organism: Dasypogon diadema (assembly GCA_006980735.1). NCBI lineage: Eukaryota > Metazoa > Arthropoda > Insecta > Diptera > Asilidae > Dasypogon > Dasypogon diadema. Next base: position 48,165 of record QYTT01088299.1, on the reverse strand, counting down.
AATACAATTTATCATAGCCGCAGAATCATTATTATTCAGGTTCTGGTACAGTGAGAGTATTTGCTAGAATCTGGTGAAAAATGCAAAGACAAATTTAAAAGAAAATCACTTCTGACATTACCAGAGATTTGTATTTTAAGTGATTGATCCATTCTTTCGTCCATTTCGTCTATTCGTTCATCCAATCCTTATACGCACTTCTGATCATTTTAGATAAAGGTATGTAGTAGGCCAACCAGGCTTCCTATAAATGTAAATAAAATGCACATACGATGCACTTTTCATTATCATTTTAACTCTCAAAGTGAACACATCGAACAAAATGACGACATGTTCGTTGTTGTACCAAATATTTCTTGAAATTTACTGTGTGTTTGGAGTTGTTGTGAAATGGAAGTACAAAGGCAGGGTATGTAGAATACTTTTGTAAACTTTTGTGTAAGTCATACACAAATTATCACGGTTAGAGTATTGTTGCAAAATTGTACTTCTTTTCGTTTTGGTTTGCTTCAACTAAAGTTTCAAAACAACTCGGACAACATCGTAAATATTATTTTACCTTTTTTGAATAACTGATGGGCTACTTAATCGATTTCAATAGACAGTAGATGCAACTTTATGAGTAAATTGATTTTTATGTTAATATAGACAGTGTAAAGCGTTTGCCATGCCCGCCGTATGAAGGAAAGACTTCTACTTAGATTTTTTTAATTTTTCAGGCCTATTTAATAAATGTGTATTTCTACGCAAGAAATTTGAAATTTAGAAACTATCATATAATGTTAGGAAATAGATAGAAGATTCAAAAACTCTGAATTCAATACCGTCTTCTTCGAGCAGCAACAAGAGAGCTTGTTCTAGAAAAAGTTTTCTGGAATGTTCTGGGCGAACAAAGTAGAGACACAATCTGATGAGTCTCTAGCTCAAGTATTAGCTGATACACCTTCTAATTCGAATACCGCTGTAAAAAGTATCGGAGCAGACCAAGTTTAAGAATTTTATAAAGGCAAAACTTTCTGAAAATTCCTTACAAGCTATCAGAGCATTTTAAAAGAGAAAAAACGTTGTTATCCGGAGCCAAGTATATAGTATTTCAGTACGCGAATCTTGTGCTGAAGTCGAGTTGCAGAGTTTATTGAATCATACAGCATGGCATTTATTAGAGTCACAAAAACCGGTACTACACACTATTTTCAATGATTCAGTAAAAAAAACTTGTTTTAGTAGGAAAATGGGATTTCGACTGAAGCACATCATATAGTAAATTCAGGCAATCATTTTCCGACGATCATACCGACGACAGTATCTCTTTGTTACTTCCTACGTACCTCTACAACTACATAGTTATTTGGAAAGATCTACGTCCTTCTTCTACTAGGTAATATACGCCTGTTCGTTTTCAGTTAACAAAAGAATCGACTGAGCTATCTGTTGCCGAAGAGAGTTACTTTAAACAGAAAATTGAGGATTTAGAACCTACTCGTATGTCAATAGTGGGAAGTATATTTTCAGTAGAGCATGATTTACAATTGTGACCTACTCTGATTTTCAAAAAAATCCCATCATTTCAATTTATTACTGTACTCAAATCCTCTAATATTGGATCCTGAGATGCAAAAGTAAGTCACATTGTAGCTACTCCTAAAATTCCAGACAATTGTCAGTAAGGGTTTTTGAAATAATTCAAAACACGTGTAAAAATGGTGATACGAACAGGGTCTCACTATCGCCGCAAGAAGGGTAGACGCGTTAATCTACACCAGAAAGTATCATAGCGCTAGCACCGCTGGATCTGTAGCCTGCATATGCCAATGTTCTTGATGGCCTATAAAACAGCCATTAGATTTAGATTTAGATTTAGATTGAGGCGGGGCTGAAATAGCCTATACACTGCGGCCACCAGTTGGCCTATTGTGCTTCGCACTATTTAGAGTTCCTCCATCAGTCCCACTCTTTCAAGAAAGAGCAGTATCTTTTTGAAGGATATGTTCTCGAAGACTGTAGGCCTCAACGGATGCGCTCCAAACAGCTGGAATCGACATCGTGCAACTGCCTCGCATTCGCAAAGAATGTGCTCCGACGTCTCCTCCTCTTAGAGACAAAAAACGACAGCCATTAGTTAGTGTTTAGTTGGGAAATTCGGTTGACATGGTCCATATAAATTTTGGATGCCTCAGAGAATTATCTTCTAATCCTGATTATTAGGTCTCCGAGCTGCGAGAAAAGAGAATTTCGATATGTGATCAAATGAAAAAACACACAAAGGCAACCAGTGAACAAGAATTTTCTAGAACCAAGAAATTAGCTATAAATAGTGCAGGGTTAGGTCGAGTACTTTTGTGTTGAAAACGATAAGGTAAAGCTTAAATTTCAGCAAAATTAAGAACTCAGTAAATTGTGAATTTTTATTGTGATACTTATTTTAAAAAAAACAACGCAACTGGATGCAGTACCTAATGCCTTTTCAATCCTATTCACAGAATTTTAATCACCAGGAGAATTCAGTTGTCTTCTTGATTTTTTCTTTTAAAATTCGAGGTATTCCCATGTCCATTAGGTAGAATGTCTGATTTTAGAATCGCAAAAGAGGAACTTTAAAATTTTAATCGATGACTAGATAATTTCACACCCAAAGGCGATTTAAAATCTCCAAATTTCCAAGAGAGGTAATTCATTCTCATCTCCCATGATGTAAGCTGGTGGGTTTAGGATATCATGCCATCAGCATTATCCTGTAAAAATCTATAAATGGAGTTATGCCTATGAAATATTTTATAGATTCTTTAGAAAATAATGAAATCACTTATCAATTCAGTGAACATAGTATCATCCCTGTAAGTCTGAAAATGTGAAAAATGAATAAAATCTCTACACTCTTTTTTGTTTTTAGTATCCCTTGAACCATCACAGAAGGATTATATTTCTCTGCTTTGAACCCCTTGGTTTGTCCAAAAACTTCCGAAAGCCGACTCTATTTGTTTGATTTTGCAAAATTAGAGATAAATTTTAAATCGCCCGTATCGACAGTCAACAAAAGGGGAGCCTTTAATATTAGCAACGTGAGTGCAATGATAATATTTTCATGCTACAAAAAAAGCTATCATGCGTGTTCGCAAAATTGAAAATTTTGACGCACAACAACGGACTTCAAAGAAGAAACAGATTCAATTTCCCCCGCTCTTGAGCTTTTCTTACAATTCGAATTTTCTTGTCATTCATAAACCAAGAGGGTCGTGGGTCGACTCACTTTTCTAGGCATTTGCCTCAAGGTTCACGCTTAATTAGCCTTTTAGGTACAAGGGTCTAGATTTATTTCCTATAAATTTCAGTAAAATGGGGATGTATTAAAAAGGAAACAAAAAACCTGGTGGCGTGGGTGTAACTTAAAAAGAAATCGAGGAACCGAGAGAAAGAAACTTTGAAAAGTAGCGATTTAAAGTTTAGTCAGTGATGTAGAAAGATGTGAATCGCAGCCGGATTGACTATAGCTATCAGAGTCCCCTTCTATGTTACTATCCGACTAAAAACAGCTTGTGCTAATAAAATAAATTTTGGGTAAGATTTTTTCATTTCATAACGTCGAACCATCAGAGAAAATGAGGGAAATCTGTTAAATCCCTGAGTGTTTAATGTTAGCACCAGATATATTAGAAGCTTAGGGATTGTCAGCACTTTGAGTCACCCAGATAGAAGAAGTCCTCTCAACAGAGTTTTTGTTTGAACAAAATCTTAAAGAATCCTTGAGTTTATAATACGCCACCAGGAGGAAGGATTCAGCTGTTTGGGGGGAGCTTAGAAAAGTTATTGAAGGAATCTGATACTAAATTGCTTAAGCTCCTCAGTAGGATTACTGAGGTCGGCAAGTTAAAAGTGGAGCAGAGTATTCGTTAGAGATGTAGCGTAAAGTTTCGACGTATTATGTCTGCCGCATTATACGTGACCTAATATTCGAAAGGACTCATGCCCCTCTTATTCCCCAATGTCTTATTTTGAGACAAGACATTCTCACTGCACGTGAAGTCAGGAAGGTCCATTAAATATGTATGAAGTCTCATTACGGCGCCTGAGCACACATTTTCACAGAACTTTGAACCCAGTCCGCGACAGCTTGAACTATGTGGGGCGCTTGTAACAGTAACAGTAACAGCACCTACTACCTAGTTATATAACTGGGAGAAGTCGCGTACATTTGTTCTAGATAATTAGCTATGCCTTTAGCAGTTGGAATTCGACTCGTTTACGTTTCAGACCGATTCCCTTTCCGCAAATGAAACCCGCCCTCGATATCTCATCAGCTGACATCATAACTCGCTGCTTTAATTGACGGTGTAATGGTCTTGCGGTTCACTTTGTAATTTCAAGCACGGCAAGTGCGAATATGTTAATTATTGCACGCACTTAATTACTTTTACAAGCATTTCAGAGGATCCCGGTAATGGAGTTTGTGTGGTGTTTGTACAACTTCCTTTCTCCGTATATCAATTATTGAAGTATATTTAGCACGTCAAATAAATGGAAGATGTTCGACTCAACCCTCGTGTGCAAAATGATACGAGGGAAACAGAAGGTCTTATTAATGAGGAACGCAAAGCAATCTTAAATATATCTGTTTTATTTGCCGTGCTGATTGGTTATCTTCTGTATAATTAATGCTAATGACATTTGAGGAGCAATAGCAATAGGAGTTCTCGTAGGCTGCCACACTATCATATCGAAAAGCAACTTTGTGTAGAGGTTTGTAGGCCAAAAATTCTCTACTGGAAGACATATGTGAGAGAAATTAAGAAATGATATCTTACGCGTTTTTAAGGTTATTTGAAGCTAGAATTTCTTGAATAAATTACGACTGTACATATTTTGACATATCAAGTAAAGATTCTGTTCACACACAAGTCTTTTACGAGAACCGGATCATATTAATTTATTAATTATACATGGAGTTATTGTTATACGTAAAAGTCGATAAAACATGGTTTCATGATGGAGTCTATCCAGTGTTTGCAATTCTTGCCACTTAAGGGCGGAACTCTAATTAGAACATAAAAAAAATCATTTTTCAAGAATTTTTTCTCAAATATTGAATGCAAATTGTTTGAAATTTTTGCAGTTTATTGAGTATAGTTTTTACTATACAAAAATATGTTTTTTATTAAAAGGATCTGATTGTGAACACGTGGGCCCATCGTCGAATGCCAACGCTCCCCGCAATCTAATTTGAGGGAAGGCTAAACTATGACGAAAAATTATTTTTATAATATATTTTTGCCCTCTGTGAACTAACAAAATTCTGGAAAAAGTATGAACTTTGTCATATTAACAATATCCGAAAGAAAAGTTCAAAATTTGATGTGAAATTTTGTTTGTTATTATTGTTTATTATTAATTTTTTCAAAAAATTCTAATTTCAAAGTTTTTTTTTGAAATAATTGTGGTATCCAACCCTCTCGGCGGGACACGGCTGGGGTGCGCATCCTTTTCGTTCTCTTCGTTGTGGGGGGGGGGGGGGGCAATGATGTTGAATTTCGCATGAAGGTTAAGCATAGAAGGTTAAATTGGCGTATATGTTCTGATGACCCCAGTTCTTCAACTTTTTCTTCCAATTTTTTTTTTTCTTAGAGGTAAATTTCCTGTACTTGTTTTTGAAATCTTGTTAAACATAGCAGTTTCGATCAGGATTCTAACAGTTGAAGTATCATCAGTTAGGTAATTGTACTTATGACTTTAATATTTGTTCAAGTAGCATTAGAGTGTATTAGGAATAAAGGGAAGACATGATAAATCGCGGGTGAGTTTTGTTGGCAACCTCCCTCTCTCGTTCGCTCCTTCTCTCTCTCTCTCGCCATACAGGGCGGCTTCAGCGATGGGTGGGCCTCCCCTTGTGATGAGTTGAGGCCTCCGTAAACTTTTCTCTCCCTTCTCTTTTCAGGATTTAGGGTATCCTGCTAAATTCGGGCCGCCAAGGATACGTGGGTGGACGGGGCAATGGCCAAGGGGAAGTCGCCAACACCAGGCTTCCCCCAACATCCGCAGGTAGGGAACGCAAACCATCACCGGGTCCTCCTCCTTTTTTCACTTTTCTTTTAATTTTATTCAATTTTTTCTATTTCAGGTTCGTCCCCCCCCCCCTTTTCCTAATTCCTCTTCCCAATCCTCATTCCTTTTCCTTCTTTTTTGTACGTTTTACGCGGCATGATTCTCTTCTGTCTGCGGGGATTTCGGAGCAGGCAGCGACTTTTGGGTAAACCCACCCCACACTCTCCGCGAAGCCTAGCCGCACAAGCATGCCGCTCCGCCTTCGTGCCTGTCTCCGCGTGCCCTGGGCTAGCTCAGCCTAGAGCATGAGGCTCATTTGAGTCCTCGCTCCGGCCTTCACGGCCATGAGCTGGTCCAGGGCACTGTCACATCTTCAGCTGCTCTAGCAGCCACTTTCAGGCTGCCTGAAGGCAGCCTTTTCCCTCCCCTTAGCAACAAAGTCAGAGAAAGCATCTGCACAAAAAATACTCTGCATCTCGCTTTAGAGAAATGTCATCTCTGTCAAATGCCTTGGGAAAATCAAGAAGGATTAGTGCAGAAAATTTAAAATTATCAAGAGATGTTCTAATAGCATCACTTATTTTAATTAGTGCTATGGTACAAATAAGCTTAAATATCAACCCCGATTGAAGATTAAACAAAATATTTTCCCTTTCTAAGATACTACCGATATGGTCGTTTAAAATTTTTCCAAATGCCTTACAAAGAAATAGTAAAATGCAGATAAGACGGTACACCACTGAACCGTAGTAATTTTTAAGTACGGGTATTACTTTCGTGTATTTCCAGATAGAAGGGATAGAAGACTTTACAATTATATTGTTAAATAAATACAATTATATTGTTAAATAATTTTTATAAACTCCTAAGCAGTTCATCAAAACCGCATTAATTTTCACTGAGATAAATGCAGAGTAAACATCAGCTTCAGTTTAAACATTAATAAAACTAAACCCGATGAAAGTGTCAGGCAAATCTAAAACACTATTTGGGTAGTCATCGATATTGAAATTGATAGTATTTAAAAAATACGAGAAAGAAACAAATATCTGTATTAATTCGTTCGGATTTGCAGTTGCAGTTGAACCTCTAAATCGCGAAACCTCAAAGGTCTTCAGATTTTGCCAAATCTTTTTGACACAGATTAGAATTATAGTATTGAAGAAACTTAGAGCATGAAATTTCACTGCTTACCTTATTTCTCAAGGAGCTGAAGTTATTGCAGCATTCTGGAGTACGGAAACGGTGCCATCTACGGTGTACATAATTTCGTCGAAATATCAAAAACCTAATTCTTAGACTAAGCCAAGGGACCTGAGGATTAACAATGCAGGCGTGTTTTAATGGGACATATATTTTTCGTTGCCAACCCCGTTCATATGCATGAAGCTTTTAATCCCTCTCCTGCTAAAGGCGTTTTGTAATATATTTTTTCACGAAACTTTTTCTAGACAAGGTAGCAGAGATTCTTGTAAATGTATTAAAAATATAATATGGTCAATTAAAATAATAATCATAGATATCAGAGTAATGGAGTATGTAAAGACGTTAAAATATTTATGGCAATGAGGTAGATCTAGAAATCAAATAATAAAGATAAAATACAAGTACCATCATTAGAACAAACTGTATGAGTATATTTTAAGTTCTAGTATCACAGACAATATCACAGACGTTTCACAGTAATCACAAATTAGCTAGAATAGGACAAGGGCATGTAACTATTGCATTAGTGGCTAAGTACTCATAGTGACAAGGTATATGAGTCAGTCTAGCTTAGGCAGTTACCCAAGGCACTTGTACAAAATTGAATGTAATATGTAGTGGTTAAGAATTACCACATGGTTTCAGTTATTTAAAATCACCCCAAAATACTACAATCCTGATAAATAATCAAAATGCGGTCCCCTAATGTTGTTCTTCCATATCAAACTTACACGAGTCTTAATTTTTGTTTTCTGCTAATTGTGAACTGAATTTCACTAACCGTGTTGGTAAGTGCATTGGAGATTAGACATTATTAAGTTCCATCTAAAATTTAATAAAAGCATGCGGTGCCGTTGTCAAACGCATCTGGTAAGAAGATAAAGGGACAAGACGAATATAAAAATTGTATTGAAACATTAAAAATTTGGACAAACGTACCCCACGTTTTTATTAAATTTTAGATGGAACTTAAGAGTCATCCATTTAGAATTAATGCACCAGATAAATATTATTTTTTGCATTTCAGGGCATTTAAAAATAAAAGTTTTTTAAAAAATTGTTTTCATATATTTTTATATTTTATTAAATTAGAGTTTCTGGTTGGAAGATTGCTCAGTTCACACCCTGGGGCTTTATTCAGATATTTAAAGAGATGGCTGTGTGGATCGATTTAAAAATTCCATTCCAGTACGCAGGACACTTGTTGATGAAAATATCTTAATCTTCAGAAATAATTTGGTTTGAGGGCTTTATTAGCACTCAGTAGTGGTGCTACTAATTTCTACTAGAAAACAGTACTTTTTATTGAATTTCAATTATTTTAATATATTTTCACATACACTAAAAAAGGTTTTTGATCTTTTAATATAATGACATACACATCTAATTCAGTACTTCTTACTTAGATACCCAACTTGTAACCGCAAACCGCATATGCTTGTAAGTTGGGGTAAACCTAAAAATTTCTTCAGCTTGTCTATAAAATGGAATTGCTATGAAAGCATTTTTTTAAATTCTTCACGTTAATGTTCTTTCCTTGGTATTTTATCCTTTAATTTTTAAATATTTATATGCCCTGACAGTCATCTCAACTGAAGTAATACCTACTCCTTCTACACGCCTAAAATCGGTTGTAACAGCAAACAATACTTCCTGGAAAGTAAATTAGAAATCATTACTTGCAAAAAACTTGAAATAATTTTATTACATTTCCGGTTTTAAAGGCTTTTCCTCCCAAAATCTATTTCCGCCATTTACTCAGTTCTTTTGCCTTAATTTACCAGATTTACTTTGGGCAAGAACTTCCTTACGTAAAAATGGGTTGCCCTCAAACTTTTTCTGCCTCTTTTTCGGTTAATGCTTTCCATAATAGCTTGCTTTCAGCCCTCATTTCTTATGACAACCTTCCCGGTCCGCTTCCTCCATTTAAGAATTTTGTTGAACTGTGTTGATAGCACACCGATAAGAAGCTTTGCTTTTCAGCTTAGCGAGTGCTGATTTCAGGTATCGACTATGGAAATTTCTGTGTAATTGTCACAAATTCGCGCACCACCTTCTGTAATTATTACGAAATTTTCCCGAATTTGCATATTCAAGTAAATAGTAAGTTAACAGCGTGAAGTTTGGTCATTGAAAATAATTCTTCTAATTGTCCTACCACTCTTCGGCACAGTTTGGTGGATAGCCTAACTGAAATACAATAGCAGCGCCATTAGCAGCCAAATTGCCTTGTCTCACGCGATTATTTCTCAAAGGAACACACAAAAAATATTGTAAGCGGATATGTTCCATTTCACAGAATATGTATTAGAATAAAAGTACACATGAGCTAATCTAACGTTTAATTATCGTGTGCTTTTTAATTACAAGAAATTCGCATTTAATCAGAATTACAGGAGGAAACGTTTCATTTATTACTCTTTGCCATGAAAGGAGTGATTTCCAGGTGGTGGAAAGTTCATATTTTGAGTTCCCTCTCATTAGCGCTTTTATGTCCAAATAAATCAAACAGTGGGGGATCCAGCTCTTTTCATGTTGAAGTCATTCGCTATTTTAAAATGTCGTTGACAATATTTTTCCTGGGCTGTTAAAGAAATAAATATTGAGTCACTATCACTAATATTTCTGGGAAGATGGGATGTGTTCAAAATTGGTAATTTTGAGAAGAATAAGCTCAGTTTCCCTTTTTTTCTATGATTACATATATATATATATATATAATATATCGCTTTTTACTTCGTTTTTAGGATTTCATACGTCCAAATGAAAAAACGAACCTTTATAGGATCACTTGTGTGTCTGTCTGTCCGTCTGTTACAGCCAATTTGCTGCGAATCTACTGGACCGATTAAGTTGAAATTTGGTACACATATGAACTTCTGTGACTCAAATACGGACCTGTAACGTAAATAAATGAGTTTTGAATATGGGAGTCGCTTTTGGGGGTCAAATTAGAAAATAAAAAAAAGTTTTGCAAACTGTACCGTGTGACATATCAAATGAAATATATTTTTTATATTGTCTCAAATATATTTTTTCATAATTTTAAAATAAATAGTTTTAAAGTTATTCAATCAAATAGATGAAATTTGACCACTCCCTCCCCGTATCACCGAAATTACAGAGCCTAAAATTTTGAAAAAAAATACTGAAAACAGTTATATATATATACATATAAGATATAAACTTTAAACTTTCTTATTATATTTATAGTTTCCACATATTTTATACCTATATAGAAGAACATAAAATAAAACTGTACTTTTTCAAATTTGTTATGAAATTTCAGGCATCTTGAAAATAATACAGAACTTTTTAGTCTTAAGGTATAAACTTGTCATCTCACACTTATCGGAACTACCCCATTTTTTAATGTCATACCTGTCCTCCAGCTATTATATACAATCTTTTTCTACAGCATTTAACACCCTTACACAAAGCAAAATTTGTTGAACCTTCGAACAGGAAAATGTGATGGCTTCAAAACTTTAAATTCAATAATGAATAGACATCCATATTAATGAAAGAATTATTCGAAAACTTTATCATGATTTGGTGATCCAGGTTGGTGAATAGCAAATTATTCATGAGAGTATAGAACGAGATAATTCAAATATAGGATATTTTAGGAAATCTAAAGACAAGAAGTTATAATTAGGGACTGCGATTCTAAATGAACAACTCATGGAGACATGGAGGGGGGAACTAACGTTCTCTGGTTCCATGGATACTTCACGTAATGATATTTGCTGCGTTTTATATAATTTATTGTATCGTATAAATTTAATTCCAGTTATTCCCGCAGATATACTCTGAACACTTCGCTCTATAAGCTAAAGGATTGCGTTGAGGTACATTCACAGATAAATACTATACATATGGTGAAGTTATTGCCAATATTATCATGAAAGGGGATTAGTCCAAAAGACTAGAGACGTAGAATGAAACAACAGCTGAATAAGTTAGAATATAGCAACATAGAGAAAAATGATATATAGAAAAATATTTGCAGATATAATGCAAAAAGCTAGTGTTTACACTTCGTCTTGAATAGAATCACTAGTAGAACGCAAGAGATTTAGGGAAAATTGGTTTAATGCTAAATGCTGAAGATCAAGAAAGCAACCCTTTAAATATTTAGAAAACTGTGCCGTTTCTCGATCGAACGGAAGGAGGGACATTAGGGAAAAGGGGATTGGGAAATTTTAACCTGACAAATGTTTCAAGCAAGTTACAATTTTCGGCATGGAATTATTACTGTGCAACATCCCAGTGGCTTCACAAGTACAATTCTTGTCAGTAGAATTGTCTCAACCACTGGTACCCAGATAAATCGCTGTGTCCTGTAAGGGATTCGAACTCACGCCAACAGAAGAGAAAATCTGCAGACTTGCACCTCAGCCCGTTCGGCCACCGGCGTGAGTAACTGAGTGGTAATTGATTGGCTTAAAACATTATAACCTAATACTATTTTAATTAAATTTCGCCGAGTTTAGTGTACCTCCGACAGTAGCTTTTCTAGAAATTCTATATTAAACTTTTGTTAGAAAAGTATTTTACTGCTTATTTCTATTAAAATAACAGAATTTTATATTGTAATTTGTTAATATTTAGATTGAAGTACGTTTTTTTAAGAGATACAACATTTCGGATTGTAAACAATGCAATCGTTCCACCCAGAAATTTCTAAAATTTACATATTTTGATTTTTAAGAAAAATTTTCGGTTACATCATTGGCACTTGCCCCACATTAATTGTTGAAATTTAAACTCACTAACTACTTTCTTTAACTATAATTAAAATCAAATTATACTATTACATACTTACACTGCAACAGCCATTGAGCATGCATTTACAAAGTTGGAGTGAAATTTATTCTTGTGTCATTTCCATACATTTTAAAAAGATTAAAATCTTACAGAAGGCTTTCATTCACAGGAGTTATTAATTTCGTCTTTGGAGATAAATTATTTTTTACGATATCAGATTTACGAGCTTGTATGTGGGCCCTAAAGTGCAGGGAACTCACAAAAGCGTAGATAAAATCATAATTATTTCCGACTTTGTTTAAAAGCTCGCATGAGGGCCAATTATGCTATTAAAAGTTGAATTAAGAAAAAGTTCATGCAGTACAAGTAAAGTTAAAGACTTAATAGCATAAAAAACCAATTTGCGTGAGTTTTTTTTTAACTTCTAGGCAAGTTTTAAAGGAAATTAGTGAATGCATGTCTCATCTATGATTTAAAAAGCAATTTTAAATTTTAAGGAAAATTGCGAAATATTTATGTTGTGATTACAGAAAAGCACTTTTGATGATTTGCCTTAATTTGACAAAGCAACAGGGATTTTTCAAAACTGATAAAAGTTTGACTAACTGAAAGGAAAAATTTTCAATTTAAAAAACAATTTTATTGAACCGGAAATTTTATTTTGTTAAAACCATAAAAATTCTTGTCAAAATACTGAGCACTTTCTGTTGAATTGACAAAACTTTATATAGTTGAAAAGGGAAATTTTCAATTTGAAAATTAAAATTTCTCCTGAGTGAAGTTGTTTCTCCTTCCTGTTAAGTGGTAGCCGGTATCTATATATATATATATAGATAGAAAATTAATTTCTTTAAAAATAACATGCGCAACTGAAATGTTCGTAACAAAGTCTATATTTGATCAATACAAATTTAACCGAACAAGTTGAGCCTAATCGAACTTAATAGATTTGTACTAATCAAGCATAATGACTTTTTTACGACAATTTCAGTTATATATGGTATTTTTAAACAAGTTCATCTTGTATAAAACCCTATAGGATCAGAGTAATAATGAAACATTTTTATATTCATATCTGTTCAGAAATGATTTGGTGTAATAGATTATTTTAACCAAATTTTTCTAAATTATTATTTGGTATTGTAATACCTTTTAAAATATTGAAAGATTGCTTTGTACATAATAATGGTTAAAGAGAGTCAGTTATTACAGTGAAAATAACCTTAATAAGCTTTAACATGCAAATTGGTTATTATTTTAATAAAAAGTCTAAATGAGTTTCCATGAATTTAACAATTTATTTCATCCACTTTAAAAATAATACTTCCTAATTTTTTCGTTTCAATTTCGAACGGAGTAAGTTAACACTTGGAAAACATTTATCATGTTTGGTGTTTATAGAATAAAACAAAATTTTTTATTTTTTATGGTAAAGGGCATTTTGAGTTAAATTCAACGTGATTCGTACTGCACATTCCTTAGGAAACAGAAATGATCCTTTCTTAAAAAGGATTGTTGCTTGCGATCAAAAATTGATATTCCTAGATTTTGGAAAACAAAGCAGAAATTGGCTCGTTAAAAGCCGTAAAACCTGTCTCCAAACGGCCTTTACACTAGCAAAAGGTTGTGCTTACTGTATAGGATAACTACTGATATTGAACCTTACTGCTCCGAAACACTTTTGTAACAAAACCTTTATCGAAAAAAAAACACTAATCAATTGATATGGGCCCAACCTACCTCATATTCTTTTTCACCTTTTCAAAAGTTTGGAATCATTTCTGTATTATTTATTTATTTATTTATGTATTACTCAGGAATGATTATTTTTCTTCGCTATCAAGGTGTGAATATAGTTTGCTCATTTTACACATATTAACGATTCACGACTAATTCTAAATGAGTCCTCTTCAATAATAGGGCGCAGAACACAGTTTTTTTTCCAACAAATTCCAAAGGGCCATTTTCAACATAATTTAAAAAAATTCACATTTTAATAACTTAAGCTGAATCCTTATTTTTTGTCAGGTATACTATTTGAGAATAATCCGCATTTGCTGCAGCTATAGAAGGAGCTTTCACTACAGCAATTTCCATGTAATGAAGGGGATCTACGTTAACTGAACTGTCGTAGGAATTTACTGGAGCCAAAGCGTAATGAACACGCCAGGCAAAAGCTGCGTTGTCAACAGTACACTTCCTGAAAACATTAATTACATTCAATTATTAGTTATGGACTGCTCCGCCACATAAACTATAATTTGGATAGCAAGCTGAGCGTAGGAGAACTGCCAACAAACAGCTGAAAATTGTCGGGAAGGAAAATATGTACATAATCAAGTGACGGTCATACAGGCATCGTCGCCAGTATCATCCCCAGATGGTATTTCCTTTTCTCCAGTGTCTACAAATTGCTCCCGGAGCGACCATCTGTGGTAGTTTAGATCCAGGCAAAAATTTCATTAACGAAGTCACTTAGAGAGGGTGACCTGCACTGAGGTCTCGTTAGTCGCCGTAACTGAATTTGTCCTGCAACGTTTTGGGCAATCTTTTCCATTCCACCCCCAGATAACTGGTTTTATTCAAGGAATTTAATCCACCGCCTCATATAATTTGTGGAACTATCAAAATTTTTGGATCGGGTGTCGTAACTACACGACCAGACTTAATGGCAACTTATCTAATTAGTATCAAGGTAAATTTCCCTCTGTGTTCACAATTAAATGAATTCGTAAAGGGTGCTTGTTTCAAGCTGAGGAACGAACAGCGTTCAGGATCAGGATTGCCTTAATAGGGCACTTCGGATTCAGCATTTGCAGACTGCTGATTATTTTAATCTCAGATTTGCTTCCTGATCCCAATGTATTAGGGCTTATTTCACCTAATTTGAGCATTTTTGAATTCCACTGCTTTCGCTTCCATTTTCATTTCAGGAGATTATCTCCCAAAGTAATGAGCTATTCGTTAAGCATTGTTAGGCTAAATTAGCACATTTTGCAAGCAAGTAGAAAACAAAGCAGACTGCTCTTTGGGAAGGAAGTTTTAGACTCTTATCCGCCTGCAGGACTACATACAGCTTCTTAGTTTTCGGGTGGGTTATTGCCTCCAGCTATCCAGGTCTGATTTATACTCAAAAATGTTCTTTTCTTCAACTAGTCAGGCTTCATTAGTTTTGCACACCTGATGCGAGAGACTTGATTGATGGTGGAAGTTTCCTTGTGAAGCTGCAAAATGCAACAGCACTCTCCCCTATTTTCTGATATTTTCCTTAAATTTCAGGAACTTCTTCCGTAGAAAAAAACGTGATAAGAGAGTAAGATACATTGACGCCATTAGTGTTACATGCACTTGGTGATTTCAAGTGTTGTTCAGGCACTTCGTTATGACATTGGTGTTAAAGATCGCCCTACACTTCATCTGTTATCTGGTGCAATTATTATTACCAAAACAGAGACTATGTGATTCATTAAACGTTTATTTTATTGGCTTTTAGCATTGTTGTTCAGTAATTTGATGTTGAATGTTTTTCTGTAAAGAGGTAAACATCTTTTTTATTCTTCTTTTTTTGCCTTGTATGAATAGTAGAATCGAATCCATTTCAATATTAGACTTAAAAACTGCGGGTATATTGCAACACTACAGCCATCTTAGTATGCATTTAAATAGATTCAAGTTAGGTATTGAATGGGTCAAAATCAGAGTAGAAATCTGTTTATTTACTGCTTTATAATAGTTTCCCCTTACAAAATGTCTGTAATGTTATTATTTAACATTTTAGCAACGAAATAAAAGGTTTGCGTTTTTTTAAGTCCTTTGTGTATGTATAACATCAATAAGTAGTAGATTTACCCAGTGCGTATTTTAGGCAATTGTTTTTCTTCTCCACTAATCAGGACAGAGCACAACAGAGTCCCGAACACAAAACACTGAAGACGCCATTAGACCAGCATGAACTATTGTGCCGGTCAATGATGAGGACTCAACCCGGTAGGACAAACAAATAGACCGGGATAAGAACACCAGGCCGATGTACCTTGAGTAGTGATAGAGCTTCTTTGTGGTCATGTCAAGTTCTGTGGGCGCCCTCAGTTGAGCCCGCGGTGTGATGATGATACGCTTTCCTTGATGTATATTCATACGCTGTCATTGATGTATATATCCTTTTTATAGGATGAGACGTTGTACGTTTACTTGGGGTTTTCTCCCCTTCTTTTTTTATTTTTCTTTATTTTCCCCTTTTCCTTTTTTTATTTTTCTCTCTCTCTTTTTATTTTTTTCTCCCTTCCTCCTCCCCACCCCTTCTTTTTTTCCCCTTTATTAGGCAATTATTGCATAAAAATCGTTAGGAATACTACAATTGTAGTAGGGTGGCAATGTTGCCAAGTTGATTGAAAGTCTCTTTTAGCCTTTAGAGAAGAATTACTCAAATCTTTAAACAATCTTCCAGATGGATTCCGTTTTCGAAATTCGTTCTTGTGGCCCAAATTTGGCCATGATCAACAGACTATCGGCTAATTTTTTAGAAATATATTTTAAGTTGTCTGTACGTTTAAGTTTAATTTTTCTTCAATTATTAATACATCCAAGAGAGCATAATTAGATATAAATAAAATAATTCTCTTTAACCACTTTTAGTTTTTATGTTTGACTATCTTCCACCAGAATTTTTTAAACAAGCAAAATAATAGCAAGAGCAAGTGTTGTTGGCTAGCACACTACCTTCCCGTTTGTAAGCAGTACTCTGTTTCTGGTATTTTGTATATTACTTGAATTGTTTCGCAATTGAATGTGATACTTTTTTTAAACAAAAATAAAGCACGAAAAAATGTTAATAATTTTTATTTTAAAGTTTTATAGTCAGATTTTGATTTTGATAATGTGTTGTCACATATAAAGGGTGTCCCAATTAGAGCGGAGAATTTAAATACCAAATAAAATGCAGTTTTTTTTATTTAATACCAAAATTTCGATTTAATCATAAAGTAGACATGTGGGAATTATGTATGGTATAACACATCTGGTAAATACCCTCCTCGGATTTGCTAGCACATTAGAGTTCTTTTGATGAAATTTTCAATCAGGGTTTAGCATAATCTTGGCTGAATCTCAGTGATACAGCATCTAATCTCCTCCTTCAAGACTTAAGTGGTCTTGCTGACATAAACTTTTGACTTTAGAAAACCCAGTCGAACGATCTAGGCGGCCAATTCTAAAAGTTATATTAAACCATCAGGGAATGTCTCGTGCAATAATCCCATTGTTTCACATGATAAGTGGCAAGTGGCGCTGACCTGTTGGAACCACATGTTTTTCCAGATCCATACCATTCATTAGAGGCACAAAAAACTGGATTATCATCTCGATAAGATCTTGGAAGAAAAATGGTCCAAGGACACGTTTGGGATGTATCGTCTTCTCATGAAACACATGTGGGTTGTCGTCACTCCAAATGCGACAATTTCGCTTGTTTACGAAGCCATCAACATGAAAATGGATTTCATCGCTGAAGATGATTTTGTTGGAAAACTTACCGTTCACTTGTTGTTGTTTAATTACCCAGTTGACGAATTCTCTTCGCTGTGAATGGTTTGTAGTTGTTAGGTCAGCTGGATTTTGCAGGCATGAAGATGCAAATTGTGCTTCTTGAAACGTTGCATTCTTGAGCAAAATATCGAATGGATATTCCCGCACGTACCTGACCGTCACTGATATGCGTATTTTAATGCATAACTACTTCAAATAGATCATAGGAATTTTAAAATGAGGTAACTTAATTCCAATCCTATGTTCACAAACAATGGAATTGTTTTGGGAATTATTACTTATACTAGTGTCTGGTTCAAATTCTGCTACCCTTGTTGTGGATATGTACAATGAAGGAGTTCTTCCATAGTTTGGGGAAACATCCACTGCTGAAAGATTTCTCAAAAAGAATAAAAAGAGGAACTGTCAAAGCATTGAAGCATTACATAATCACCGCAGAAGGGATACCGTCAGTACCAGAGATCAAATCGAAGGCGAGCCCCTTGATGTGAGTAACAATCTGCCCATCAGAGACAGACGAAGATATTCCAGCTGCACAGGGATGGTTGACAATGTGCGCAAAGGCACGTGGGTCACTGCATAGATTATCACGTATTTTAGTGATCTACGCCTCGTATAGAGCGGATGAATGTGTGTTGAACTCATTATAGCACTCCACAAACTTCCGGTGGTCAGCCGGGTCTCTACCTCTGAGAAAGGTCTTCCAAAGCAAGTTCTTCTTGTTCTTCAAAGCTCTCAACTCTCTATTAAACCAAGAAGGTTGATCGAACACGCTGGCGCTCAAAAGGAACACAGAAGGAAAATATTTCGAAAATCTTGACGTAAAACGTGTTAATGTCGGCAGCGACGGCACTATTGCAAAGCAAGGCTTTAAAATCAACAGATGCAATTTTGTTCGACAAGTTCGTAAGGTTCGCTTTTGGCTAGTATTTTCGGACTCATAGCAAACAGTTATAAAATGGGGGGCGTGACAAGAATCGACAGTTGACAGAACAGTTGAACTGGGTTCGACCATTATGCTACTTCAGTCAGAGGAAAAAATGAGACGAAAGTAGTAGGTGTATCCAGGTACTGATATCCTTTAGTTGAGAAGCTACCATTGGGGAGGGAGTCATCGTCATCGTCATTGTATACCCATTGAACATTGAGTAAATTAAAGTCACCTAAGTGTATAACTTCGTCTGCAGAGCTCATCATATCATAGATATGATTCAGATACAGTACTAAAATATCAAAAAGATTTCGACTATTCACGTCCAATATATTAAACATATTAAGTGGTATATAGCAACAAAGAAAATATAAATTTTGTCCAGAATAGGAGATCTTATGAGCTACAAGCTTTACGTTAAAGTTCAGATAGCGGGAAGCGTTACGACGGTGCAATTCAAATTAGCCCTGCACGCTACCAACATACCGCCCACACGCGCCTCGGACGCAGCATATCTTTGTACCAAAAACTTTGTAGTACTGGACAAAAATCTCATCATCTTAGAATCTATGATGCAGCCAGGTCTTAGTTAATGCAACGACGTCATAACAGCACCAACGCGAGGACATCAGTAAGTCATGAGCTTTAGTTCGCAAATGTTAGTAAAAATTAATAATTAGTGGTGGTCAGCTGCTTCCGCCGCGTACTGCCGATCAATGCATTCCTGACCCATATGCTAGCTTCTGCTGCAAATGCTCGGTTATTCACCCGCTGACTCAAGCGGTCAATTGTATTCGCCACCTGAACAAGGGAATTCGCTATTACTTTTTTCACACTTTCTGAGAATAATAAACGTACAAAATTCTATATGGGTTCTTAGAAGTAAACTTAACTCCTATTGTTAACATACATGTAAAACATTTTGTACTTCACGCAATGTTTCTAGAATTTTCTATATTTCACATTTCCGGTTTTGTACTGACACCTGATGATTATAATATTGTCTTCTGAAAAACTTCAACGATTAATAGCCACCCGGACATGAATTGTACTTGCGAAACCACTGGAACGTAGCACAGTAAATTTTAGAGAAGAAGACTCAACAAAAAATTTTCGGTTTAATTTACTGCATTTGTAGGGTAAAACAATCCGCAATTTTCTTGTTCTGTGTATATCATAGCGTTATCTCCTGAGTAATAAAAGAGTATATCGAGTGCTTATGGCAAAAACCCCCTATCCCGCAAAAGCAATTTTTGAAAAATTTTATGCTAGAGTGATTTATTTTCCTTTTTATGAAATAAAAAGAAATTTCGACCAAAATGTGGAATAGAGGATTTTCACCGAAAGATCTCGATATATAACTTAAATTTTATTTAAAATTGCAAATAACCACGTGCTAGAAATATTTTTGTAGTATTTTTTAAAGTTTATAACATGCAAATTAAAATTTCTAATTATGTAATTTATTTCTTAAAAGTCATCAAACTTCCTTCACTCTACTGCAAAATTGTTTTCCTCGAATCTACTTTGTCCTTTCTGTTTTTAGTTTCTCAGATTTCTGCTTTTGAAAACTCTATCCCTCAAAGGAGTACCATAATCAAACTGGCGATGACTTCACGATTTCTCCTATAATAAAACTTCGTCTTACAATTTATCCGCGAGGAAGAGAAAAACTGCAAGAACGAAGGCAGAAGTTAATCGTCTGAATATTTAATTCCGAGACAATGCGACTGAATACGTACTTTCAGGCTCTATTTAAATAGTCATAAATTTAATGTAATAGCAGCCACAGAATCCACGAGAGGAGATACCTCTTCCACATTGATGTAAATTTCTGGCATTTATCTTGACCCTGTTTTATGCACCTTCAGCAAAACTTTACAACGTAACGACTTAACTTTGTATACACAGAAAATGCAGCCAATTTTGAACTTCCGTTTCCAAGGAAGACCAGAAAATTAAGGGAGAAACTTTTAAATGGGCCCTAACGTGTATTTATGAACAATGCCTTCACTGTGAATGCCTTTTAGCCATATTCTATTTAACGACTCCGTCTTGGACTGTAATAAGTTTTGGAGGTGACGATAAAAATGGAACTGACTACGTGTACCTACCCAGACGATGAAAGGAAATTTCACTTTTTTTAAAAATTCATAAATTTTTTATGAACCGTGAAATTTCGATTAATGTGTAGGAGTTACTATAACTTCTATGCTCGAGTGCTTATGTGACATTTTGTACACTTTCCAAGACCCGATTAAAATAAGAGATTAAGGGTATGTTTAAAACGTAACTCTTCATTATTAAGAAGTTTAGAAAACATACAATTTACAACGAAGAGAGATTTTTTAACTGCATTTCTTTCGGTTAGTATCATTATTTTAATGTGTTTCATAAATTAACCGACGGTTCTTATTTTAGGCTTTCCATTAACTGATATCTTATTTCAAGGAGAGTCTCAACATATCCTATGACATTTAAACCTAATCTAACTGGGAAAGAACATTTTATATTTTTACTTAAAGTGAAATGTTTTTTTAATCTTTATTGGTTCTGAATAGTAGCATAGCTTCATTATTGGTTGCTGCCCGTATACAAACAATAATTATTATCGTTAAAAACAACAATTTTGATCTGCAAAAAGAAAAAACCTTTCTTAATGTTTATTCTTAATATAAGAATAAAAAACAAATTAAAAAAAAAAATATAATGTAACATACATGAACAAAATTAATAATAAAAAATGATGCAAAAACATTGTAGGTCTTCTGAATTAAAAGTCTCTTTCTCAGGTTTTTTTTCTAGTAAAAACATTTACAATTGTGCCGAATTCCAAACTTCTTGCTATAGAATTTTCAGCAGTTACCAAAGCCAAACTCACTCTGTTTTCAAAATCTTAAGTATAGACTACAGTGCTCTTATCTGATCGGCACTATTATATGACTATTTTTAACTGGCCACGTAGCTCCATTCCCAATTTATGACGGAGTGATGCTTTGGCAGACTTACAGACTATAGCCTTTAAAATGGCTTTACTTGGACTTTTTCACAATATTTATTAAATTATCAACACACATTGGTAGGCCACTCAACATAACGGAATAAGCCATTGTTATTTATCACGTTCACACTCAGTTCAAATTACAATGCGATGGACGACAATTTGATCAACGGCTAATCAAAACAAATCGGGACGATTTGATTATTTGTTTGAAATTTATCAAACTCATGCATGTTCTCCCCAAAGGTGAAGTTTTTTCTGTTGTCTGCCAAATATGGGGTACAGCCAATGGAGTGGAAAAACACAGTCCACACTCACACATTTTGATGTAGCTTACAAACTTATTGAGGTCAAACCAAATCGATGATATCATCTCAGCAGAAATTCCCGACAATTTGACAATAATCTCCACCGCATTGCCATTAAGAACATGGTGCATGACCCATTCTTTGGATTAATAGTTATCACACTTCAAGAGTAGATTTTCCAGTAATATACCGACGCAGAAAGCAAAAATTTAGTGGACAAACGGTAAGAATCAATATTAAGTCTGAGAATGTAGACATTAACAATCGATGGATCAGCTCATAGAACCCTTTGCTTCTGCAGACATTTGATGCTCACATTAATGTTGAATGCTACAACTCCCGAAAATCGATTAAATACATCATTAAGTATGTGCATTAAGGCTGGGTGCAAGGAGTTTCTACTATGGCAAGTGATAAAGATAGTGAAGAAATCTCCGAGCGCCAAATAGGTCGGTATATTTGAATTCCCGATCTACGTACATTTTGACGCGTATCTGGGAAGCGTTCAGCGAGTAAATTTTAGTCAAACAAAACACTTGCTAGATTTCTTGAGCTGTGCAAAAAAAAGAAAAAAGAGTCTGGTTCGTCATCAAAGATTAGAAATCTCTTCGTAGCTAATAACACAATAAGAGCCTTGCACGGAAATGAGAGAAATGAGGTGTCTTAATTTGCGTAGAAGCATTGGAACCCAAAACTGCACTGTTCAAAATTTTTTCTATCCCAGTAAATTTTAGCGTCCCTGAGTGTTATCCATGGCACACATCGCACACCGGTATTTACACCAGTGATTCTGAATTAAATAACTAAATCTATGTAAGGAAATAGAAATGTGACTCTGTCTAACAATAATACGTTAAAAATATAATTTTGCAAAACGGCCATGATAAAAGATGATACCAATTCGACCTTCCTGGAATGGTTGAACTTGCTGAGGATATGTAATTCTGACCGGTATGGCCCTGATCATCGGAAATTATTTAAGTCTCTTCACCACAGAATGTTGTAATCCACGTAGAAAGCCTACACCTCAATGCAAGATTATATCTTGCAAGTGTAAATTTTAAATAAGTATAATTTTGTTTTAAATTTGAACATTCTCAAATTGATCGTAAAATTTATTCCGGTTATCCAGTAGTGAGTTGGGATTATATGATCTATGCGTTATCCCAAACGCATCAAACCGCAGGTCTCATTTTGCAACCCCCTGTAACACTCATGGGTTCCGACAATTCTGCTACACTTTCTAGTTCCCGATTCCCTAATCTTACCATTTTACCACCCACTAACAAAATTTACCCACAAAACCCACAAAACAGAAAGGATATTAGGAAGATTAATAAAGGAGATTAAATGATTACAAATTGGGAAAAAACTAAAAGAAAATCTTAAATTAAAACAACAATTTTGCTACACATGTCCATCACAAAATTGTAAACTCTTCATTTTAAAAATATACCAATTGGTAGGGTATGGTGGGGCTAGTTGAGCATAGGCGTAAGTTGGGCAATCGAAATATCTTAGAAACTATACACACACTAACACATCAAATTGGGGAAAGAAGCGGTTGCGGGAGGGGAACTCATCGCGCGACCGCCAGTCAGGACTTGTTGATCGAGTGAAGTACATGCACGCTTTGTTTATTTTTCGACCAAAATGTAAAAAAATAGTAAATGGGAATATTTCTTCTGCAATAGTCAAATATTATCCGTTTTCATTCAGGTAAGTGTTAAACTTCTATAAATTTAGTATATTTTGATATGCTTAAATGATTTGAATATAATGCCATCAGTTTTTTCATAACCTCACTTTTGTTTCAAATTTTCGGGTTGGGGTTAGTTGAGCGATAGTCGCTCTTACTTTCGTTGATCTTACTTTCGTCTGTATTAATTGCAACACCGACAACGATGATTAAGTTTCCAAGATCTCATTAATATTTTCTTTTTTTAAATATCAGCTTAATCGATAATTAAATAAATGTTCACCCACGCCGGCGGTTGAGTAGGCTGAGGTGCACATCCGCAGAGTTTCTTCCCTGTTGGCGTGGGTTCGAATCCCACACAGGACCCGGCGATTTTTCTCGGTACCAGCGGTTGAGGCAATCCTACTGACAAAAATTGTACTTTTGAAGCCACTGAAATGTTGCACAGTAAAAATTTCATGCCAAAAATTGTGGCTCACTTGCAACATTTGTCAGGTTAAAATTTCCCAATCCACTCTTCCCTAAATTTCCTTCCGCCTAAGCTGTGCTGTGAGCATCATAGGGTTGTCCCCTGAGCTTAGGCAACACTTTAAAAAAAGTCTGATTTTAAGTAGAAAGATTTTGTCTAATCCAAAAGTTAAGATAATTATGTTGAGTTTTTGTTGATTCTATTTTTTATGCTTATTATTGAAAGAAAATTACTTTTAGTTTTACTGTTATATTACTAAAAGGCAGTAAATAAAAAAGTGATTGCCCATTAGAATTTTATTTCATGTCTAGTAATTATTGAACCCATGGTTTAGGTAGAATTGCTAACTGCACAACTTGCCCCATACCCTTGCTCAACTTACCTCACCCATGGGGTATGTTGAGCATCTCTGACTTTCTTCACTTGAACGAATGTAGCTCTTAAATGCGATTTGATGGAAATAAATTACTATGGACATTTTTTTTACTTACCCTTCAGTATACATAACAAGCCATTAAGACTTATCGTTGAGGAGCTATAACCAGTCAAATCAAAAATTGCTTAACTAGCCCCGCCCTACCCTACAATCAATGGCTCTATTTTAAATCCTCACTAAAGCTCTACCACTCTATCAGAAATTGCAGTCAATATTTTTAGCCAGTTACTGCTTTAAACAAAAAACAAAAAAGAGATAGTAATTAACAAACATTGAGTCCTATGATACCGGTATACCAGAAAAATGGAACATCATTTGTTTTAGTTAGTCACAGGACCATATTAGCACACAAATCGGTACGTCTACCTTTGGTATCCATTGATGTTTACAGAAAATAAAACGAATTGCATTCATAGATACTTTTCTATCGATAACAATGTAATTATTTCCTATGTAGATAAGAGGGTAATATTCGCAGTTGACAAATATTACACAAATCCTTTTAATTAAATCATGTGTCATCTGTAAATAGATAAATGGGACATCTTATAGAATTGAAAACGCGTTAATCCTTGAATTAATCTAATTGTGCTATGTTCTTTGCATGTAATAACCATTAATGTGGAACGTAACTGTTCTAATCAGTTCGAAGAAAATGTTCTCAACTTCGCCCCTATACAGTTCTCCAGTGGAATTTAAGATTTACTAAAGAGCGAAAATTGTG
>QYTT01088299.1:0-16332 GCA_006980735.1 Dasypogon diadema | reverse complement strand
GTTAATTCTAAGAAAAAAATTGTATATAATGGAGGGGTTCATCTGCCATACCCACTTAAAGGATTTGTGTCTGGACTGCTACATATTAAATCATTTGGAATCACTGAACATATGGAAACCTAATTGGTCTTGTTTTGCAGGTAATTGATTGAGCTTTATTCAAGTGTCAACTTCATTCATGTAGATGTTTCCACCCAACGAACATTGCCTTTCAAATATGGATAATTTTCTTCTTCTTTTCAATAAATTGCCTTTTCCTCCAAAACATTTCCCATTATTTTTTAAGGTCTTTGTATAACAAATACTTTAATAAGTTTAGTCTACCGTTTGTAACATCTTGGAGGAGTCGTCGTAGGCCCATAAAAGTTACTAGATTCCTACTCAGGATCAAAAGTCGATTTATGCATTTCCGTTTGCCCGTCTGCCCGTCTGTCAACACGATTACTGGAGAACGGAGCAACGTAGAGAGCTGAAATTTGGTATGTGAGTTTGTTGTTCCCCCCCCCCCACCCAATATAACGAAAAATGTTAAAGTACTGCAAATTCTGCATTTCTAAAGATACAAAGTTGAAATTCCATACATATATACATAATATACCAATTAAATAAATAAAATAATATATAATAAAAGACCTTATATAATAGGCACTTGTCTATTAATTTTTTTTGTTTTTTATATACAGGGTGTCCCAGTTAAGTTGACCAAACGGGCGCCTAGTGATAGGTCTCGACTACACAAACACCCTACAAAATGACACCAAAATTATACGCAACAAATGTTTATTGGAAATTATATGGCCCAAAACGTAAAAAAGGAGCAAAAAAATTTCAAGTCCCGTTATCTCGGAAACCGTTACGATTGCCCCGTGCTATACAAAGGGGTGAAGGAATCACCCCTTAAAGGATTGTCATCTCAAACACCCTGCATAAGAAAACAGAATATTTTCGAAAAGTGAATATAAGAGCCTTTACTTCTGAAATGGAGATATATTTTTGACAACAAATGAACTTCTTTTGATTTACCCTTCCAGGAGCTACCGTACGATTCTCATATTTAAGGAAAAGTTATAAAAGAGTAAATGTTTAGGGAAATCCCTTAAGCAGTTTTGGGTGGTATAATATACTCGGTGGTTGCGCTACATGTCAAAGCGGCTCCACTTTTAAAGAACCTGAACAATTTCAGCGTATTTCATAAGCCATTTTAATATCTCCCACACTCCACTTCAAGTACTACTGATGCACGCATAATCCACTCCAAGGCAACCTGAGAACGTAATCTCGTCTCCACACAGCTATGTGGATGCTAAATCCGACGTAAGAAGTTCTTTTGTTAGTCAAACAAGCGATTCGTGCGAGTTTCCCACTTTGGAAGGCTTAAGTCGAATTTTATTTATTTAAATATAAAAGGGCGTCAACGAATAATCCAGTGCATTATGTGAAAATCTTTTAGAAAGTAAATTTAAGAATTTGTTTTGTAGCTAAATCAACCGTGGAATGCTAAGGAGAAGGAACCCCAAGCGCGAAATTATTATTCCCTTCTTGATGTGTTTCGCTCAATAACTTCTCCGTCTGAATTCGTCCTCCTTTGTATGTTGGAATGTTTTCGGCACGAATAAAAAAGTGTTTCACGTTGTGAATTCTGTAGAGTCACAATATGTACCAAGGAAGCATATTCTCGGTGTACGGGCATGGCCGGCGGCGGCGGTATGTTTTCTTCTGATAGAAGCACGGATGGATGGGGTGAAGAATCTAATTTACCAGGAGGGAGCAAAAATCACTCATCTGTTCAATATCAGAATTAGATTTTCAAAAACGAATTTCATACTATCTGCCCGCAACTGTCTGATGGCAGTAGTCCTGGAAATATTCCGATAATCCTTTTGCGAATCATTCCGAAGAAATCCACAGCCACGGAAGGGAAATTAAGGATATTGCTATTATTTATGGAGCCGGGTCAAACTTTTTGTTTCATCTCCACGACCCTCGAAAGTACATTTTCGGTTGGTGAAACAGATTTTAACAGATGTGCACACGTTCGCTGGGGAAATCGATTCTGGTGTTTTCGCAATGCTACCAAGGATTTTGTGGATTTTCTGTTCGGTGCTAAATGGTGAAGATAAAGAACAGCAATATTATCCAGTCCGTGTACATGATTAAAATTCATCAGAGCTTCCACCAGAAGATTATTAACAAAAACTCTAATGAAGATGAGTGAAGCTTCGTTGAATGTGTTTCATACACCGATGAGAAAGGAATATGTAAAATAATAACAACAAAAATTTCTAGACGAAGTAAAGAATAAAACATTCTCCAGAATTTTTGCTGAATTTTTAAAATTGGTCATTTGATAGATGTTTAATAGAAATCACTCTCAAGTGCGTTCTAGCCTTTCTTAATTGATTTGCTTTAATGCATGTTGGAATAATAAGGAATAATTCTTCCCGGTACCTTTGCAATGGAAAATTTTAAATAATGAGCCTCTCAACGTAATGCCGTCTTATTTCCTCTAATGATTGAAAAATTCTTTTCTTTTGTAATGAATTGACAAGATACAATTTCGTGTATTCGAGTACAAGCCAATCTAGAAAATGTTTTGTACACCCTTGATTCTTTCAGTAGCTATCAAAATTTAGTTATTTTATTAAGGTAAATTTTTACTATAGGTACGCTGTGCTTTTGTTACTGACCTCAACAAACATAAGGGAGAGGGTGTTTTGTTCGGGTGATTTCAAAATGTTTTATTATAAAAATTCAGCAAATTCTCAATCAACATTAAAAAAAAACTAGACCTTTGTTTCCACTGAGCATTGAACCTGCACCGTCCTGATCACAATCCCAACCGTTTTACCGATTGCACTAAGCTGCTTCTTGATAAAATTGTCTTTTAAGCGGAATTAAACAAACACTGAGTCAAGCTTTATTTAATGTTCACAAGAGTTCAAAATATTACAATTTCACTACACAAAACTGAATCCACAAATGCAAAATAGTTCACCTTTTAGTTGGGTTTATTCTAAATTCTATTTTGGATCGATTTCAAGGTTTTAAGGGGTTCCAGAGTGATCTCAACAAATCTACTCAAAGAATAGTTTCCGACGCTTGCCAACTGAGGTTCCTAACTCTGACCTTATTCAAATGGTTTCAAAAATTAACTGCCCAATTTCAAATTTAAAACCTCTATATTAGCCGTAAGGTTCTAGCAATAGCGGCTGGAAGAAAAATCTAGAGCACATAATGTACCGCATAATATATGTATGTCTGTATGGTGATCATTCGCAAGTATAGTTAGAACATAATCGTAAACACGAAGTGAAATTCCCGCCTCTTGGGACTTCTCTTGGTTTTACGATCTTTTGTTGTCCACCCAAGATCACCACCAATAAATTTTGCACAATGAGATATCGGAGTGTAGATGTTTGTACTACTGAAGTTATAATGTCACAAGCTCACAAGTGTCATTTAATATTTACTAAATTGACTAGGAGGGAAATGTTTCAGGTGAGTATCCTAAATATTAATTTTAAAACAAGCTAAATGAACCTGAGTGTTATTCCGCTTTTAAGGGCATGCAGTTGTGGGTTCATTTTTGATTCACATATGATTTTTTTGATTTGCATATTATAGGAATTACATTTATAGACGGTTCCATCCCACTCAGAGAGTCATCCTATGGTCCAATGATTGATGAGGAGTTGCTCCAGCTTTTGATACACATTCAGATAAGTATCTTCCAATAGTAGGTGATGATGATTCTTTGTGTTCTTTTCTTTTACATTGATGCCATGGAGTACGGAACAGAGGGAATATAAACAATACCATTCAGTCAATATTACTACAACTACAATCACAGTAGATGCAGTAGAGAAGGCAATAAATGAATATTACTACTTTTATATCACATTACAGACGTAACTATTCCAAATCTCACCGCTGATATAGCTTCTTAAGTTCGTCCATAGATAGAGTATCTTCTGCTCAAATACAGCCACTCTCTGAACCTCCTGCGGTAAGGAAGAAACTCTGGTTCGCTTGTGAAAAGCACACCAATTTAGGATACTTCGGCCGTTAAACAAGGTCAAAGATTATTTATAACAAGATCTAATACTCTACGTAACGAACTTTTGCCACAGGTTTTTAATTAAAAAAAGAATAAAGTAACTTATGGGGAAAAATGAGCACAGATAGTACTAAAACTAAGGCAACTACCTACGGAAATAAAATATCAATATAATCTTCCAGATGCAATATGTATATTAATATGTGTAAAATTAATAAACAATAGACAAAAAACATTAACATTCGCAATTCAGTATAAAGTTTATACAACCGAATGGTACTTTAATAATATGTATATCAATTAAAGGAAATAACTCATTTGTTGGAATAAAGTCCTGGAATATCTTAGGCTTAATAAATTCTTTGTAAGCCATTACAGCATTGATTACTTGGTGTAAAAAGAACTGTGAAATGTGTAATAATATATTTTCATCCAACACGTTTTAAATTTTTTTTACGTCAGCCCAAAATTTTGCTGAATCCTTTTCATAAAACTTTTCTTCAAAATTGAAATCCATTACTTCTCGAAATTCAGGAAAAAGTTGTTCACATTCACAATTGTATTATATAAATATAAATAGAAAATATTTTTATAACACTTTATTTCATTTTTCATTTTTATAACAAGTATATATTTTAGTTTTGTTTTGTTTTTAAACCAATTAATATCAGATAATTTTTCATTACTACTTCTTACAAAGTTTTGAAATTTATTTTAGAGCTTTCTTGCCTTTTACACAATCCAAATTATAACCATTATTAATTCGTCTCCCACATATGCGGAAAATTATGCATTACTTTCCATTTCAAATTAAGTGTTAGACTAGGAAAGAAGCATGTTGCTACGATTTTATTTATGGTTGACACAAATCATAAAAGTTGAGAAACTTCTTCCGCATACCCGTAATCTGTAGATGCCTTAACGGGCTAAAACCATCATTTTTTGGGTTTGTTTTCGCCGAAAGTATAATGTGGTACCTTAAGATCCTTTTTCAGCTATTTATTCTACGTATTTGCCTCATGCGTTTTGATTTTCTTAAAAAGGTTTTATGGGATCCTTTAAAAGTAAAAAAAATCTCTTTAGAAAAGAACACACGTTACACTTACATTACATGTAATGCATTTCATTTGTCGACACATTACATTTGGTTGTCAAGAAGACCTATCGTTTAAGTGTCCGTTTACATTGTCAAATTGTAATGAAAAACTCAAACTTAAAAGTTTTTGGTGTATGTATGACTGTATGTATGTAGCCAGGAAGGTATTAGGAACGCAATAGTAGTAACAGCATAGCATCGTGGGCTGTGATCCATGTCCAGCGACTGACGGACTCTGTGTTGTCAATTTATCAATGATAACATTTGCAGAAATCTATTTCTCGGCTTCTACTCAAAGAAATAAGATAAAACAAAGTGCAGTTTACTTCCCGCGGCTTTGACTTTAATACTATCAAATTGCGTTAAAAACTGACTAGAGTCGAAATCTTCAGCCGATTAATTTTTAGCTTCCTGATTACACTGATCACATATATAAATATAGGTGAAAACACGCACTACCTACAAGCAGTGACATATCCAGGAATTTGGAGAAGGTTGGGAGGGGTGTTATACTTTAATGAAATCTGAATAAAAACGAAATTTCAATATATTTTAAAAATATGGTGCTTATTTCACTAATTGTAAGATGTGTTCTTTAAGGTGATCCGGTCTTCTTAGTTACGTACCTGCCTACAAATTATTTCAATAAATAACTATTTGGTATCAATTAAGAATTGAAATTGTAATTTACGCTGCTTTAATTATCAGGAGGGTTAGAAAAGAATAAAGGCTCAATTAATTAACCTTGAAGGACGTCTGAAGTCAACTGGGACTATAGTGTTTTTTCTTAATTTCTTTACATTTAGTCATGATGTAAAGGTAAAAATGCCTTCTTAAATTACCTGAGCAACTAAAATGTTTCAAATGAGAGAAAATTGCTTAATTTCGAAAATACATGGCACAGGTGTACACCTGTGCTCTGGCTTGTCTCAGAAAAAAAAAATGAAAAGCAGTTCTCCCCAGCTTACATTTTTCGGAAGGCATAAAATATTTTCGTAACACTGAATTCCTGATTATATTCCAAACCTCCTCTTCCACGCTAAAGCAATTCCAATGCCCAAATTATTGTACATCAATTCATATACTTCCTACATAATGAAATTTTCCTACAAACTTCCTTATCCTCAAAAGTGGAAAGTATCTGCTCTTGTATTCTCCGCGATTATGAAGAATCTTTTCCACCTGAGGGTTAATATTGATTCCGAAACTTACGATTTAAATTTTATCTGAGTTTGCCGGGGGGCGACATGCGACTCTTTTCATTTAAATTCGATACTTCATCTCCAATCTCGTTCTCGTTCTCGTTTTGTTTTCACAATTATTCCTGATGCTTTTGTATTATTTGTTGCGACATACTGAAAATGGTAAATGCTTCTGCACCGTTGAGCTAAGCAAACGCTTTGCCTCTGGCGAAGTTGGAAATAATTGGCTATCAGACGCACTCCTCCCATTAGGCAATTTTTCCGGATATGGGATTTCCCCACATTTGTAGCCATCGCAATGAACGAGTATTGTGCATGTGGCCAGGACGGAGGGACCTCAGGCAAGACATGCATAATATAAAGCTGCATAGAAAGCCTAATAATTATTCGGTTGCAAACTGAGATTCCACATCCATACTGCTTGTGGCTCTGTTAGTGCTCTGGTTATATTCTATGCCTTTGAGCAAAATATTATGCAGGGGGTGGTAATGGACTTTGCTCGATGGTTGGGAGGCGTCTGGGGGAAGCAAATCTCTACCAAAAGGAACTTTTACAAACCTCTGCCCTGAAACCATTCGGCGAAATAAGTTCCAGGTATGCTTGCCAAATGCACTTTTAACGGGTACTCATTGCGTGTGAACGAGGCTCACACCAACGATGTTCCACCCGCTAAAATTAGACTCTCCGTTCCAAACTCATGAACTTGGGGCAAGTAATTTGAAACCGAGACGAAACTGTTTGCAATTGGTAGCACTCTATCTCCCCATGCATGCACAACTCAAAAGGTCATTCTGATGGAACACTAGGTGGATGGATTGGTACTGTAGAGAAACTTGATCATTGTTTTTTGCCCTAAATACCATGCTTTCGAGGTAGGAACATGCAAAGTACATTTGTTTGGATCTGGGGTAAGAGAAATACATCAGTTCCATTTAATTAATTAGAAACTTATACTTTCAATTAAAGGAACTTTTAAAGGCTTCGCTTCGAAAAGTTGAGGTATTGCTATTGCGTCTGCTGTGGATGAGTTGGTCCGGTTCTCTTTCAGATTCTGGAAGAGTGCGGATAAAGGAATCACCTCAACGCTAATGTGGAAATGAACAAGTTAGGCTTCCAAGGTAATTGAGTCAAATTTTGTTGGAAGTGCATGTGCTTAATTGAAATTCATTTTTCTGTTTACTAAATAAGTTTAAGTAATTAGTCTTGCGAGTGTTTGGTGAAGTAACTTCATCTGGGAAACGGCGTTTGGAAGTAAAAATAAATTTTCACACTAAAGTTTTATATTAAAAAACCAATAAATTCTTTTAACTGCTGAACAATTGCGAGGAAACTCATACGGATAGTGCGTCATACACAGTATGGGATGATCTCTTAATTTTTAATCGTTTGCCATAAGACTTGACACAGGGAATCAAAGAGAAATTACGTTGGTATAGGACTGATATATTGACGATATAGAGGAAATGCCGATCGAAGATCCGCACCCGCAGAATAAAGAACAATTATTATCTCCTTAAGAGCAGTAAAACTTCTGACTTCTGTAGGGATTTGCGTACACCAGATCCAGGTGGTAAATCGGCTAAGCTGAGAAATCCAAGATGTCACTCGAATCCACAGATGAAGGACTCGCACAGATGCAACAGACCAAAAAAGCAAGAAAGGAGGAGGGGCCGATGCAAACAAAAATTAAAACCTGCTGAACTCGTCGAAGATATTATTGATCGATAGATTGATTGATAGTCGACCTCAAAAGTGACGGTGCCGACGGCAAAATTGACTTTAGAGGTGACAGCTGGTGCTGACATAGACAGAATGGCACCGACATAAATAAATGTACCACACGTCGTAATGCCATACTTGGTAGTAAAATAGGATCGCTTTTCTGATGCCGTCTCTTTTCATCTAGCCATTCAAATGAAAAAGTTAAAAGTAGTCACCTCTCATTTTCTCCCCGCACGATTTGATAAGAAGACAAAAAAGTATGCCCAGGAAAATTTCTGCCTTGGACGGCCAGACTCACAGATGAGGGAAACTGAACTGTAGATCGGACTTGGCTTACATCAGATTTCCAAGGGAACATGTAAGAGAGGGGAATTCATCAGCTGGTAAGGCATAAGTTGTGGAGGGGGGATTCATTACAGAGTCTTACAATTCCTCAACAAAATCTTCATCACTGTAGAAAGGTATCGAATATGATGCTTTGCTGCTTTGTAAGGAAAAGCTCGATGTAGCCCTGCTGCGTGTGGTCAGAAAGAGTGCGGATGCTTCACGATCACGATCGCGAGGCTGAGAAGTGACGCTTTCGCGGTTGTTTCTGCGTACCAACTTTATGGTCCTCCAGAAACATCCCCACAAGGGAGCTGGAGGATACAGTAACCAAACTTGAAGCTCATCATTGGATGCGATACTAATTCACACAATATAGTATAGGGTAGCATGGTTGACAATCGCAGATGAGAGGCGTTACTTGAATTTGTGATAGAATTTGTTACTTGAATTTGTGCAGGTTGCATATTGCAAACAGGGGAACGGAGTCATCTTCCGTTGTTACCAGTGGGAAATAGGTGATTGATGTGATCTATACAATAGCAAGATGGCGGAAAGACTGGGAGATGAGAGGGTAATATTTTCTGACCACAAAGCAAATTTTTGATGGATCCTGGAGAGAGGGGAAGGGACTTTTGGGGATTCCTCGGAGCATGGATGTAGGGAAGTACGCACAGGCATTGGAGGGTAATTTAGAGGATAGAATTTCCCTGGTAGAATGGGAAACTAGAGAGCATGAAAAAAGAGACAAGAAGGGCCAGGAGGAATAAAAAACCGAAAGAGTGCAGGAGAGAGCTGAAAAGAATTCTTCTGCGATGAAAAGCGGTGTCGTGAAGCGATTTCTGGTCGAAAATGAAAACTGCCTGAGAAGTTAATGGACTACAGAAGATAGTCAGTTGCACATTTTAGAGACAAGACGGGAAAAATTGGTACTTTTGGTAAGACGAACAGGATTTTAATGGAGACACATTTTCCAGGAAACTATGACTCGGGATGCGACAAAAAGCGTAGTGTCTTTCAAAGAAATAAAAAGCGCCACAGGTAGATTTTCCTCCTTTAAATCTCCGTGTTTGGATGGAACACTTTTCTGTCTTACTACAAATAGGAAGTGCAACACGCTAAAGGAGTATCCCCCGAATGTAAGCCAGTATGCATATCGGGCCACAAAATCAAAAGAATCTGCGCTGCACAATCTGATGGCAGTGGAGGAACTGAGTACGACATTGTTTTGGTTACTTTGATGGATATAGAAAGTGCCTTCGAGAAAATTCACGCAAGGACGTGATATTAGTCCGGTGGTGATGATATAGGTTGATAACACGTTGGAAAACAAAGAAATCAGGATTCAGGGCGGTGATGCGTGTGCTCGAGAAAGGGACAAAGGAGGATGTCAGCAGGATGTCTCTTGAAAAGAGATCAGAGAATGATATTCGAAGGTATGACCAAGAGGGTCGGCATAACCGAAAGGTGTTACAAGACTCTTTACATTGACGGATTACTTCAACAGAAGAGACCGGTTTACTAAGAAAAAATACTGGCTCTGGTTTATGCCTGAGACCTCTTAAGGGAGAATTAGGTGTAAGAAGGTGAAATTTTCATTGCACTGAACAATCAAGTAGCGGTTAGATGTACGGATCAGACAGAGCTGAATTTATCACTAGCGATAAAATGTGTACAAAAACTTAATGGGTGTGTCTCAAAAACTGACGTAACACTTTGTTGGATTAGAGGACACATAGGGATCGAAGGGTACGAAAAAGCAAACAAATTAGCAAAACAAGGGGCAGCAATAAAATTCCGGGACCCAGACAAAGGAATCAGGGTGTGGAGTGACCAAAATAAATCAGATAATTGGTCACTGTGACTAGTGGGTAAAGAAGCTTTGAATATCACCTTAAAAGGAAAGGTATCTTAATAGCACGTGTAGGCTGCGGCTAGAAGATACCGAGATTGCAGAGCACATTATATTGGAATTTTCAGCTTTGGCGAATAGAAACATGGCTGTCACACGTACCCACATGAAAAATGCCTGAAATAGCAGAAAACCTCGAGGTTAGAGAAATGCTTAGAAGTACTCCAAACTTATCAAGGTAAGACGAACTTAGCAGTCTACTTCGATATCCAAATACAAATCTGAATATAATTCGTTTCAATAAGTAATATTAACCAATGATTAATTTTTTACCAAACAGTTTTCAGGATCACCCCATAAAACTGAAGAATTTCATGAACTTGACCGAAGTTAAAAGTGAGTTGATTTAAATTTGACCGAAATCAAATGTTGGTTGAACTTTAATTTAAATGGCCTCACATCTGAACATGTATAGATAGTGGCAGTATTCCCAAATCGACTGTAGCTTAAGTTAATGATTCTCTTGCTTTTTACTTTATTCATTTTTAATATTAAAAGAACGTACACAAGCATAAAACTCTAGTTAAATTTATGTATATAGTTTGTCATTTACGTATTTGCTTCCGGAAAATTCGAAAGCAAGGCAGATAAGGATAATATATCTATAATATTTCATAGAATCTTATTTACATTGAGAATTAAATGAACTATGGATATAGCTTCATAGCAAGAGCTGTATAATGCGATAGCGTTGTACATAGTTCGTATCCCTGACAATAACTTAGCTCGAGGAGGAGCAATAACACCATCTAGCCCGTTTACCTCTGCTCATTCCTCTCATAGTTTATTGTACAGTTCCCTTGAAAAAGATTCCCGATCGCTTGTTCGATTTTAATAGCCATCTTGTGCAAATTCACATGGAATGAACATTGAATTTTGCACTCGATGCTGACATTAGCATCCTAGTTTCTATTACGAAGTTGCCCCCACTCTTTCCTGTGCTCCGGCTCGTCCTTTTTATTAAGAGATTTATTTTATTATCTTATTTACTGTGCGAATCTATGCAGCAACAGAAATAAATCCCGATACTCTTTTCCTGCTTACTTGCCAACCATCCTGTTCCCCACTCCATATTCTACCCGGAATAGTCCATATGCACGTTGCATCTGCACCTACCATTTAAGCTTACGCTTACGTTAGTGGCACCGACAAGCCCACACATAACCATATATTCTGTTTTATGGCTGTAGTGTGTGGCAAAATCGATATCTCTAAAAGAAATTTATATCGTATTTAATGGTGGCGGAACCAGTCATGACAATTGCACGATGCCAGTGTAGATTTCCTTTAATTTGAAACAGAATAGCAAAAAACCACGAGGGTAGTGGCGAATCTATTAATGATGGCTTCCGAACTACCTCTGGTGTCGTGACTTCTTGTAATTCCTCTGAGCGTTTGGCTCTGTAAATGGAAGCAGGTAATCCCTCTACGAGTCTCCAATTTATGTTTCCAGGCAACCACTATGACTACAACCTGTTGAGCTGAATCCTCCTCTATAAACGCACATCCTCTACACTATAAAGAACGAAGTGTATCCTGTATCATTGCAGAAAGATAGCTCTCTATGTGGCGTCTAAGACCACTCGCCGGAGCAGCATAGTTTAGTTCAACTAAACTTAGTAAAGTGCTCTGTATTTAATGGAAGTAATAAACCTATATGTGCAGTGCTGTTAGGACATGAATTTTTAATTGAATTGCCTTTGGGGTGGGTTCCATCCCGGCTTCTATGATGATTACAACATCCCTTTGCCAGCTGAGAGATCGTCATGCTCATGTCTTTACCGCTTCTGCACATGATACAACCCTCGTATATCACTACCTGGTGCACCTTAGCATATTGGGAAAATGCTTTGTGCTAGCTTTCAGCGCTTCAGATATAATTGATTTTCCCCGTAATCGAGGTGCGCATGTAAGTAATTGCAGCAATTTATTTCGTGCCGGCAGTGACGAGAAAGGCAAATTATTCACTTGAGTTGCTTATTATTGTGGACGATTGATGGTGGAAGTTTTTGCCTTATTATGGGCCTCTGTTCCACCTTAGGCCTCATTAGAATTCATAGACTCTGGATAAATTGATGTGTCACTAAGTGAACGTCTGAGTGGTGTCTTTATTTAAAAAGGCGCCCTTCTGGTGGGTGGAAAGTGAAAAAACATCGACTGAAGCTTTGCCATTTACATAAAGAGCTTTCACAATAAGGACGGGCGCTCGTAGAAAAGGTATTCCCGAGTTCAGGGATTCTTAGGACTTGAATAACGAAAATAAATGATGACGCCTAGCTATTAATAAATGTAAGGAGAATAATGAAATTGAGTGATCAATTCATTCTTTCCACTCAATCCCAAACAGATTTCCTTTTTTTTAAGATCGAAAAACTCTTGGTATCTTTCTTCGAACTGCTCTAATCAATTTTCAAGATGTACATATAGTTCTGTTTTAAGACGCATTCATAGAGCAACCTTAGCTGTTGCCATTCGATGAGTTTACATTTTCAACAACAGCAGTCATTTATCCTAAGATAAATGCCCTAAGAGGACAAGGTATTGAACTAAGAAGTGAAAATATATACGTAGATAATTCAGCACTAATGGTATGGTTTGAATGGCAAAGGTATTCCTTGATATTTTTATCTGAGAGAGTTGGAAATTTGCAACATAAACATACCATCAGGGTATAACAAACTGTCGTGACTATAACAAAAAGAGGTACACGCCATTTTCCAAGGAAGCTACTAAAGTAGGCATATTTATTTAATGGGATGTTGAGAAATCAACATTAGCATTTAATAACCATGTTAATTGCTTGCGAAAACAATTAAACCCACAACTATAGCATTAAGTTTGTTCGTGACTTCGTGATGTTACTGTTAAGAAAAAGATTTGAAGTTATTGCCTAAGTAAATAATTCAGGATGTATGTATGATATTTAATCCTCTAAGTCTAAGATATGCATTTTCGCGTAGGCTAAAGAATTCAGTGTAGGCTAGTATTGGTAGGCAGGAGACAATTTTGAGCTCAAAAATTTAGGACTAGAGGATGGGCATGTCTTAAGGTGAACTTGCGTTAGGACGAACTCACCTAAATTATTATAACGATTGGAAATTGAAAATTAATATCATAAATGTGAAACTATTTTGTTCAAACCACACCTCTTTATAGAGCGATAGGAAATATTAAGGAAAACTGGAAGAATTTAAAAATTATTGAGAGCCAGACTGGACTACAAATCGAAAGTAAATTAGAACTAAGGTAATGGGTATTACCCATATCAATAAAGGGCTAGATTTTTACTGAGGTGTCTTATCCTCAAAAACAAATTTTTTTAAATGCTAGCAATTTGCTAGCTATTCAGTCTTCAAAAATTTTTCCAATTTTCTTGTTTCCGTGGAACTAAAATAAGTGAAATATTCTCCGATTTTTGATTTTGAAATCAAAGAGTTCTTCTTCTTCTTTTTTGTTAACACATCAATTTTTATAATAATGTGTTTGCATTCTAACCCAGAAGACGTACTTCTCAATATGGAGCCAAGAACCATTTACACATCTCCGCAATTAAGCATTCACCCATTTAAGAAAATGTGTTAAGATTAGGCTCCCCGACAAGCATGCAAGATATGTATATAGATAAAACGAAGAAAATAGAAACTAGTTACTAGTAGTTAGCAATGTAAACTCTTAACATGAATCACACGACCAAAAAAAGACGATTTTTCAGTTCCATTTTCGATACTTCCAATCGAAGTGCTCCGCAATACAGTTGACCGCCACACACGCTCATACTTACCATAGTTAGTTCTAGAAAAATTAATATACAAAAGGGGACACCTCTCAGGTTGCGATTATTAGTTGTGAAGGACACCCTGCCACGGAGTCCCGGAGTCAATATTGGAGTTCAAGAGCTGGTGGATAAAAATAATATCGGCAACCTTACGTCGCCTTTCCAAGGATATCATATCAAAAAGATGTAAAGAGACATGAATTGTGACCAGAAGTATGTAGTGCGTAGTCCTTTTCTACCTGATACCCTCAACCCTTTTGAGAGTATAAAAGCCCCTGTCGGGACGATATTCTCAAATAGTTTGAAAGAGTGATTCGAAAAGTGAAGTGATCTTTCCTAGAAAGATCCTACCGGTACGGATGGATCGTGTAAATGGATATTGGATAATCCTCTTTCGATGGTTAAAAATTTTTCACTACGGATAGGAGTCAATTGAAAATGATCCACGCTATGGAAGGCCAGCAACGGATTTGTTAATACACGTATTATCAGTTGTCACTTGAAATAAATACACGTGTACTTAATTTTACGAGTTAAAAAAAATACTTGTTCACCTGAAATGACAAGCCCTAATTGTAACACACCGATACTGGACACCTTGTATCTGGATATATGAAACCTTTTCTCAATATTTCTAAATGATTAACTAAAGAACTTAAAAATATTTTGTAATATTTTCAAACAGAGTGACCACCCCCAAACAATTACATCAAAGAAGCAACTTAATTTAAACCAGCAAAAGTTAAACGATACTCCCTAAAAAAGAGCTGTTGATTTTGTGTTGCGCTACAAGTGTAACAATACAAAAGTCCCTTCCTGAGTCAATAATTGCTCGGCACCAATGTAAATCTCAAATAGATAAACATTTCGCCAGTATAATTGCCCATGTGATATTGATTGCCTTTCAATCACAATTGCAAAATTGAACGAATAATAAAAAAGACGATTGAAGGCGCAAAACGAAGCCAATTTCAGTTGATTGCATTACCTCAGTGTAAACCAACTCGTCCATTGTATTTTAATTTGCACAGTGGCTTTCATTTATTTTTCATGTTGCGTTCGGATTTCAGCTTTTGTTTTGCTATTTTGAGGGCAAATAGTATAAAATAAGCGTAGGTGGCCAATATCTATATGCATACTAATTTGAATCAAAATTATGTGGATCTAATATAAACGCGTGTGGATGTGGGTATGCGATACATGTACATATCTTTTTTATAGAATACGAATGGGCTTTTTCCCACGCTTATAAAATATTTGGTTAAAATCAGTCATAATTGCGCACCAGTGTAGTTCTGGGAGTTATTTTGGAAACATATTCACAATAGAAAAAATCAATAAGCCCGTAGTAACGATATCTATTAAAGGCAGAAGCAAAATTTATCATAGCAAAGGTGGCAGATTTTTGGTAACAGAAAGCCTTTAATAATAGTGAAAACACACAGGATTTGTAAATTTGAATCTTGAAATATGTAAGTCATGAATGATTTTCATAAATTAAAGAAAACTATTCCAAATAATAAAATATTCCTCATAAAATTTGTTTTCAATATTGCATAAGCTCAGAGGATGACTCTGTGATGTGCACAGCACAGGTAGGGTAAGGAAATTTTGGGGAGGAACAGGTTGCTTTACAAATTTTAGTGTAGGATTTTACTGTGCAAGTGGCTTCGTAAACACAATTCTCAACCGCTGGTACCCAAATAATTCAATTCAATTCAATTCAATTTATTGTGTATAAGCAGTATTACAAGACAGAAGTCTTAATACTAGTACATTAAACAAAACATTGTATACATAACTAAGGCGAATGGCACCAGTGAAAGAAAAAAAAACACAATACTTAGAAAATAACAACAAAAGAAAAGAAATAGGCAGAAAATAGAAAAACAAAAAAGTAAATATAATGATAAAAAAAGAAAAGAAAACATGAACAGTCCTGTGAGTGTGCAGTAACACCACATCAACAAGGCAAACTCAGAAAGTCCCGAAGCAAGCGCCCAAATGAAGCCGCCAGTCTCGTACGCTGAATCACAGAGGGAAGCGTATTCCACACGCGAATTACCTGGACAAAGTAAGAACCCTCCATCACTGAGTGTTTAAAGCGAGGCAAAACTAAGTTCAAATGCCTTTCACTTTGCGTAAAGTGGATGTAATCAAAAAGATACCAAGGTTGAGTACTATATAATATTTTATGGAGTACTATTACTGCTTTGTGCATTAAGTAGGTTTCCAACGAGCAGC
>QYTT01088298.1:75138-92503 GCA_006980735.1 Dasypogon diadema | reverse complement strand
TGCCATGCATGTTGTTGCGACCGTTGAAGTTGCCTTGTCATTTTACGAAAGCTTCTGAAAGCAATTGTTCGTCGAATGAAATGTGGGGTTGCCAGATGTCGGAAATGAGCTAGTTATTAAATCCTTAGAAATAAATGAAATTAAGAAATGTTAGTCCTGTGTTCATATTTGCAGTTACTTTTGGCTTTAGGATAATGCTGAAAATAGCGAAAGCGTTAATAATTAAAATAGATAATGATAGTGACACATGTTGACTTTCTTTTATCATGACTGATTACTCAATTTTCTTTTATATCTAATATTACTTTCTTTGTGCAAACTTATAATGTAAGTGAGTTATTCACAACTAAGAGAACTTTAAGCGACGTACTAGAGATTGTTTTCGTGATAATTTAAACGAGTTACTGGGGTATTTAAATCCAGCTAAGGTAGCTAACCTAATTGGTTATGACCTAATTGGTTATTGTTTACATGATTACTCCTTTTGTCGGTTGATATGTTTGTTTGTTGTATACAGTGGAACCTTCACAAGTCGAATCCTCATTGGACCGGCAAAATGTGTTCGACTTATAGAGAGTTCGAGTCATGGAGTGGTTTAAGGTTTAATACCATTTATTAAACAAGTAGTATTTGGTACTGTTTTATTTATGTATGTATGTATAATATGAGATTTCTAAGTTTTTAAAAATGCGCAGGCACATTCTCTTAAAGACATATGGTATTGTGTAAATAAATTCCTGGGAGTTTCACCTTTCTGTATAGGCATTGTGAGATGTGAAATGTGTTGATAATCTGAGCGTTGTTCAAATAAAATTCATTCATTTTTAAATAAGTTAATTTGTTTTCTTTTTGTTAACTATTATTTTCTTAATTATAGAAAGTGATATGCAGAGCTGGGCTAGTATCGATAAAATTTCCGTAATTCTTTTTTACACGCTACGCATCCACCGCATAAAAAAGGTCCGGGCGTATATGGTTTTCCGCAAGTATGAATTTGACAAAAAAATGATAATATTACGGAATTTTGAAATTTAAGGTTTTATAATTCCTATTAGGAGAGCAACAGGTTGGTGGTTGGGGATGCTTTGTAACGGGCAAGGGATTATCTAATTAACAAGACCTGATCAGATTTTGTAAATTGTACAATAAAAGCGTTACATGGGAGCCTAAGATATTTGAGGTAGCATGTAAAACGATCATATTTAACAAGAAAGGAATTGTACTGGCACAAAATTTGGTACACAGATACAGTATTGGTTGGAGTACAGG
Source organism: Dasypogon diadema (assembly GCA_006980735.1). Lineage (NCBI taxonomy): Eukaryota > Metazoa > Arthropoda > Insecta > Diptera > Asilidae > Dasypogon > Dasypogon diadema. The sequence goes on along the minus strand of QYTT01088298.1, from coordinate 91,234 downwards.
TTAATTCGATGTAATCTGTTAAACACGATCATCGATATACGATCTTCGCTCAATAGCAGATATGTAGTCATCCTTTTTCTACTTACTTCTCAGAAGCATCATTAAAAAGTTTCAAATTGTCGTATTGTTCGTGAATTTGACGAAGAGTTTTTCACACATATATCCTAAAAAGTTATATTACATAATTATATCTGTTCTGGCGTCCTTTTTCTAGCAAAAGGTGTTCCACAGGGTTCCACCAACTATTCACCTGAAATCATACGAGAAAATATAATTCTTATATATGCAGATGACGTGAGGATTTATTTCAGTTGTATTAATAGACTGATTGAAGGTTGTGTTTGTGTTGTCCATGTAAATAACGAGTTGGTCATTGCAAAATGGTCTTAAACTGAATCTTAGTAAGTCTCAAGGCATTGCCTTCTCCTTTAGACTACTCGATGACTCATTCTTGCCGCCCATCATTTTAAAAGATATCCTAATTCCGTATGTGATTAAAGTTCGTAACTGGAGTATAACTCTCAATTCAAAAATGGAATCCTGTAGACACATCGAAGTTATTTTAACCACAATATATCATACTCTTCGCCGTCTCTGGCGGAACAATGAATGTCACCTTTAATGACTGCGTAAGATTCACATATGGCTTATGCAGATTTAATCACTTATCATGTAATGGGACCCCTCAAGACAAACGGAATTGTTTACTGGAAAAGTAGTAAGATTAATTAAGAAGTAGAAATCTGCCAAACCCTAGACATTACCTATCTACTATTTAGCTGACCTGAATGAGCCCTTAAATAGAGATAACCTTTTCCAAGTACTGTCACTTTGTCTAAGCTACAAGTCGCTCTTGTTGACCCAATCTACGACCAGGAAAAAAAGGACGGATCATATTCTTCCAGATGTTTCACCTCGTCCAGTAATCACCTTGCTTGGAGCAGCCATTTTTCTTTTATATGCGCCGACATGAACTGCTCTTTCCTTTCACATATACGACTTATATCGAACATCCTCATGGACCAGAGTGCAGCTTGTGCCCTCACTCACCTGGATGCTTTTGGCAGTAGTTCTCATGGATATTATGGGGTTCTCATCAATGACTTCTGCACCTGTTGTATAAACTGTGGTGTTTTTTCGTCCTTGGTCCTTGGTCCATCCTCACGAGAGGCTTACAACTCGTTTCGAATTGCACAAATTATCTGACGATTTTCAAAAGCCGTGTAATTTTAAAATCGCAGTGCTCTGTGCATGTGTTACAACAATACGCACGTTTTCACCTCTTGCATTAACTGATAATCCGCCATTGATGCTATCAAAGTATAAAAGTAGGGCAATTAATTTTTCTATAGCTGTAGGCGCACAGGTTGTTTTCTTATTCTCTTTACCCTAGTTTTGCCATGACATTAAATAAACTCTTTCAAGATATGCTTGATTCCCTCTAGTGTGTCGAACTAAATTAGAAGTGATTATTAAAAGGAAAGTGTGAAGTTTTCAATTTGACACCCATCAAAATATTCGAGCGTTAAACTCCATCAACGTAAATCTCATCTGGCAGCTCCGTGTCGGAGTAAGCTTTTCGCCTTCTTCGATACACACTGGAGGAATTCCTCCCAGAGCAAGTTTTTTTAGTTTAATGTCGCCGTTCGATCGGAGTAGATGGCGTTTGGTTTGTTTTCGTCAGAGTTGGATGTGCTTATCAGAATCTTTGCAGTTTTATAAATGAAATTGTCAAGCAGTGTTAAGAAATTCGCAAGAAAAGTGATTAATAAAGGCAATCGGATCGTTCAGACCGATTTGCAAGAATCCTGTTGACCATTTCTTGGCGCCGTCTTCACTTTTAAAGTTCAATAAACATCTGGTAAATGGTTGGCATTGTCGCCGCCACTTGGAAAAATCTCGTGCATTTAACAGTGTAAAAAGTGTCAGCCAGAGCAGTAATATATGAGAGTGCCGCGGAGAGTGTGTGCTTTGTTTTGTTGGCCGCTTGCAGTGTAGTGGTTATGTACTTTCTCGTTTTCCTATTAATGAAATTTGTTTCCACGTGAATGGCCGGTGCGTGAACGAAAGAGAAGTAAGATGAAGTGATGAATACCCGGTGTAGTCGTGTGAGTGAATAATTGTCTGCCGTCAGTGCTGCTTGATTCAGCGAGAAAATATTTTCCTTATATGAATTTTATGACGGCGGACTGGTTCATTTATGCTTTTTTTGTTTTGCCTCTTGGATTCGATCTGGAGGAAAAATTATTTGTTGGCGAACGTACCCAGATTCCGGGCAACTAACTTTCTTCCTGAAACTGCTTGCCATTGGCGGCAGTTGTAAACTGTTTTGATTAGCACTGGCGTCTGGTTGTATCGATTAAAGCGAGCCGTCACCGTCCACTCCACTAGAACTACGCCTGCAACCCCACAGGCCCTGAGTGCACCTTGCGTTCGGGATCTCAAGGAATTTTATTGCATGCGAGATTTATTCGCAGGTGCGATTTTGTTGCAATGTTAGCATTATAACTCACCTGTTTACTTTTCATGACGATTTGATGCCAAGGGAAATCGTTTTTCATATTTTGTTCTAATTCGGTTTTTATTGCGGCGGGTAAATATTGGCCGTTAATAGCTTGGTGGCTGCACCCGTGGTTGTGTGGTGTTTGCGTCCGGTGTCAACGCGTATTTCGTACGTGCACTGGCCTCCTTTTATTTTCTTGATTTGACGTTAAGTTCCGTTTTAACTGCGCCGAGGCAATCATGCAACTTTACAACAATAACTTCGGTAAAGTACTTCGCGACGCTGTAATAAAACAGGCAATGATTGCTGTGCTGAGTACAAGAAAACATCTAATTAGCATCTCTACGCGTGGAGATTTTTGCGGTGAACAAGGTTTTTTTCCTGCTGTACTTGAGAGGCGCTTAACTAGATCTCTGCAGGAGCAGTTGGATAACTGCTATTAGTCCGATAAAATTATCGAGCGCAGCAACGATCTTGTGATTCAAGTGGTAGTGTAATCTGAAGGTTACCCAATGAAATTGTGGTTGGCTATCGCAACGGCAGTAAAAAGAGTGCGATAATTAAAACTTGATAGGTCGGATTAATTGAGGTACATATTGACTACCGAGGTAATAGTAATAATCGATGCCTTAATGGACCCATTCGGAGTGATAGCAGTAGATGAAAAACTCACCCGTTTCTTGACAAATTTTGCAATTAGATCTTTACTGACTGCATCACGGATTGCGAAACACTTAATTATTGTAATACGCAATAGTTGCAATAGTCGATTGTCAGCAGAAAAACTTTAACTATTGGTTGACGAGGGTGGAATTCGAACAGAGGAATTGATTGTCATTTGTGAAGTGAGTTTCAATGTGGGAAGAAATGGACTTGGAACGATAACATTACATTATCAGGAGAGCAATGTATGCAACGGGCACATTCGACATTTGGTGATAAAACATCATTCCGGACTAATGTCTTTCGGTGGTCTGCAGCAGAAGACACAAGAAAATGTAACAGTTGTTCGGAAAATTATAGAAGATGACAATCAGTCTATCTATGAAATAATTTAGCGTACTCTTGGTATTGGGTTCGCAGTAATACATAGGATTCTTCAAGAAGAGCTGCGTGGGATTCGAGGGATATCGAAGTAAACCGTCTCTCTGCCAGAATTTATCTTAGCTGGTTTGCGTCAGAGTAAGCAATTCTTTTACGTTTCTTCTTATTTGGAGCATTATTTATAGGTTATCTGTCTCAAGTCCTCCTGACAATCGTGTACAATCTGCTTTGCCATTTCAGTATCATCCGGGCACAATTATTTTTGAGATGCCTTAATGAACCGTCCGTCCAGAACTGACCATGCGGATTATTGAATCTGTTAATCGAAATACATTGGGAAAACACACAGTGTTATCATAAAAGAGATCAACAATCGTTCAACACGCCACTGCACTCAGTGAGTCCTGAAGAGAGGACGTCAATAATAGACATTGAAGCGAACTGGGGAGCCACAGCAGTCGAAGGAAGCGGGATATCATCTTCGGGCACACTCCAGTCCACGTTATCATTGGTAATCATTGGACGGCGAAGCAGACCCTCGATGAATATAATACAATAACCCACACTCAGACGTAAAATCACACACTGTAACTCCAAATCGATGAGAGCAGCGCTATCCTAAACCTCAGTGAACAGCACATAGACCACCGCCGCCTTTAGGAGCTCTCAGCGAAGTACGGCGAAAACAAATTACATGACCTTCCGTCAGAAAAATAAGCAGTCGATGGACATTACAATCAGAATAGAGGGAGATACTCTAAAAAGAGTCGATATTAAAATATTTAGGAGTACTTATAGATGATAAAATGAGTTGGAATTAGTATATTAATTACATAAAGAAAAAAATTGCCCCGTTAGTGGGTATCATGCGGAGAAGAGATTATTTCAATAGTCAAACGAAAATACTGATATACAATGCATTCATACTCCCAATAATTTTATACAACATAGTGAACTGGTCACAATGTAGTGGCTCGATGCAACTTTGTGTACATAGAATTATGAATAGAGCAATAAAATCAATATTTAATTTCGACAGATTCACATCGACACGTATGCTATACGGTTCGACCAACTTAATAAGTTTGAAACAATTAATTTTTGTGGAAATAGCTAAAATTATATACAAAATAAAGAATAAAATGATTAAAACAAGCATTGTACTATCAGAGAATTCAGAAACATGCAACTATAATACAAGAAACAGGTTACATTTACGACTATCATATTCAAGTATTAAAAAGAAGCTTAAAAGTCTAAAAAATAGAGCGGTTTCACACTAGAATATCACGCTGAAAAAGCAATCAAATGAGCTAGTGAAGAAACGAGTTAGCTCGTGCGGAATCCTGTTACATTAAAGTGGTAATTAGAGATTTCACCAATGAATTTTATTTGGGCTTTGGAGATAGTATGACACTTCCTAGAATCAAATTCATGAACAATAAAGGTAACCGGCCAGGAATCGGAGGAGATGATGAGGCAGTAAACGAGTGGCGACTATTGTTTCGAGGTTCATTATTTTCCCGACATGTAAGCATTCCACTCGAAACACTGATGCATGAAGAAACATGGTGGATAATCTCATTCTCAAAGGTGTCCGGAGGAACCCTTGAGATGAAGGCGCAATGAGGAGATCTCGCAGTTCTTAAGCTGTTCTTACGGACAGTTGAATCTGTTTCAGCATTTTAAGGCACAGACGGTGATGGGAGCTGGTCAGGTAGAGCCGATGATCAATCATGATCGGTCGATGCGGGTTGATGCGGTCGACACCTTCGACGAATGAACCCATTTAAAGAACGAGGCATATCAGTGAGCGGGTCAATCACGTTGACCTCAGCATTCGAGGGTGCAGCGTCAGAACCACCACATGGAGAAAGATTCTTAACATACAAGGCAATGAAGCTGATGGCCACGAAGGTGGCAGCAGTTCATGACGCAATCTCATCCTGTATCCAACACTCCTACCGATGTCATCCGCTATCGGGATGGTGATGTACCATAATAGTGGAATGAAGCAGTCGAGCAGTCTCTCGTAAGGGAAGAACACAAATCATCCATAGAGTCCGAGAGGCAATTGACCTTGGAGTAAAACTTATATGATTTGTTCATCAAGCAATTGGAGTTCAAAATAAAGGCAGAAACACAATGTGAGCTTTGCGAGCGTTCTTTCAGCTTCATCGTCGAAGTAGACAAGGGAAAAAATTACCAGTTTAGAATTCTTTCTCTTAAAGTACAGAGTTCTTAGCAAAATTTCAAGTTTGCCAATCTTTTCATTGAGTTGGCGGTAGTCGTCCGAAAAAAGTTGGAGGCTCTCCTAAGTAGTCGAGACAGGGGTTAATATGCAAAAAACTAAACATGACCCATGGATAATCCAACCCCGGGTCTCCACTAAACATATTCGATTACCATAAATAAGGCAATTTTAGTGGATACTAGACAAAAAATTTTAGGTTGTTTTTTAAAATTTAAAAAACTTGTCGGCACTTCTTCAAAAGCAAATCTTGAAATTACTTCATTTCTGGCAAAGAAAATGTCTAGTTTATCGAAAATAACGGAAAAGTCCCCAGAGACGCTGTCGAAAAGTTCCGTCGTAAACCGCATGACGTGGCATGGCTTGAAATGGGAACACTCTTGGGAAGTTTTGATCGCAGGAGGCGATATGCAAGCATGTAGCACGGAACGAACTGCTGCAGACTCCATCGCAGGAAACCTCGTTCTTAGTTATCAGAGCACAGCCTACAGGTATTTACAATAATAATACGATGATAAAAAAATCTCAAGAAAAATCCTTGATAAAAACTTAAGAAGCCGTGTATAAAAGCACAGTTAGCAGGTCAGTTGTAGTCCAGGATAAGTAAAGAAAGCTTGCTTTGGTGAATAAAAATAAACAAATAATAGCGGTCATCAATGGTAGAAAAGGCTGGAGGACAACGAACAAAACAAAATGTTGAATTGATTCGGTATTTGCCCGACGGAAGAAGGGTTTCGGATTCAGAACCGTATTGCACAAAATGCAGGAACCAAGGTTATGTTAGCACGGATGACCGAATAAATCCTAAAACCAGAATCCGAAAAAGGAAAGAAAAACAGGCCAGAGAAGCAGTTCCAAGTGCCTCCACAGAGATAGTAAAAGGCTTAGGCTCTCGCATCGGACCTTTAGCCGGCGATTTTATGATTCTCCTTACCGAGCGTTGCACTCATTGTCTGTATACTCTGCCCTGGTAGCCAAATTCCAGCATTTGGTCCTGAGCCTTCTCTTCCTATTTGGATTGGGAGTTTATTTTCTGACTGTTTCATCCATGTTACTTTAGAGGATGTCATCTATAACGCTCACAACATCAATGCTGTCGTACCATAGGGCTCTGTATTGCACCCCATTCTCTTTCTGCTTTTCATTAATGACCTCTTATCTCTTACCTTCAATCTAATTCACAGAATGGCAACCTTGATTTCGCGTACTCGTTTGAATCAGTTCGCTGACCCCCGTGGTAATGACACTGATAATAGTCGCCTCAAACTGGGAGAATCGCGGCTAGTTTAATCCGTGCACATATTAGGGGTTCATATATTCAACAATTTTAGTTGGAATTAGTATGCGATGAAATGCCTGAACCTCCTGCATTGATGAGCTATGGACCACTTTTGATATCAACGACTCATATAGTACTGCCTCTGAATAAGATATGCTTTCGTTTCTATATTCTCCAGATAATATTCGACTACACTATGAAGTTCGCTGCATTATGAACAAAAAAAAGTGGTTTTCGGTGAACCTTCCAATTCTTTTGTATTATTAATCCCTGGCTGTACAAGTCACCTATTATTCGGTTAGGATTCGTTACAGCAGAATTTCTAGTCCACCACTTCGCACGAATTGGTTTTATATAACAGTTTTGAACCAGTGGAGTGGCGTGTTCACTGTTCCATTTATCAGTTCATAATTATTTTTTTTAATCCTATTTTTGAAACACACATTTCTCGTTCACAAACCCACATTCCTGCTACATTCATCATTCGGTGACTTTTGAACTTTGGGAATAATTTAAAAGAATCTCTACGCGTGTGATTTCGTGGAAAAATAAACAACTCGGGAAAATTAATTTCCGAAGTATTCCATTTCCAACTCCGTCATTTACTTACACTCGCTTCACCAAACATATTATTTATCTCGGCGCGAAAATACAAAGTGTCAACAATGTTTGCCTTGCGGCACTCTCTTGGCGATTATTTAAGAAATTTCAGAAACGTCTTGTCTTAGCACGAACCAATTCCCATCCCACGATAAGGTGGAAAAAATCCACTCTCACTGTATCATCGCGGCGTAATTACACCTGTCTACCGCAGTACCTTCACGCCAGTATGGGAAAGTGATTCGCAAGCTTTGTAGGTAGCTTGAATGGGAAGGTGGTTGGTGCTGACGGTTTTATCTTTCTTGTGTCCGCAAATAGCTCAAGGAGAGAGTCACGGAAAAAAGTATGAATGATACTGCGAAACACTGGAGACAAGTCGTCACATGCGATGGACCACAGATGCAAGAAGCTACGTCGATAGAGAAATTGCCTGGGTATTAGAGAAATGAAATTTTGCTCGGGTGCCCGCCAGGCCAGAGCATAAATAGCGAGGAAAATATAAAAAGAAATTTTCGGAATAGGCCTTATCAGCCAGTCGGAGTCAACCTGTGAAACGGAGATTGTGGTGAGGTGAAAAGGGTCAACGTTACAGGTGCACTGTTTCGCTAGTCGCTTGAGTATTGCTATGGGCTTTACATAATTCTTTCGTCTTTTCTGGGGGAAATTTAGTAAAGGGTCGCAAGTAAACAGGTGGAAGTTCTTCGTAATTTGTTACGCACATAGTACCTACCCATACCATAACTTAAAGATTCTCGGAAAATGTTATCTTTTCAGCGCCTAGTTTTCCCCCCCCTCTATGTCTGGGGTGTGCTGGGAATTCATTTGTCCTTAATTCCTCGTGGATTTGTAACTTTCAGCCTTGTTCAGGCTCAGGAACATGAACTGCCTTGGGCGACTTTGTGTTTTTGTTTCGTTTCTTTCCATGACATCTTTATGTAGGTATCAAGGATTGGTATTTCTCGAAAGCAGCACCTATTTCTTTGCAGTTAACTGACTCCTTTTGAGTTTGTTGTATTTTAGCAGAGCATAGACGTCAGAGCAAATCAGAATTTACGTGGATGTAAAAAATGGAAGTTTTTGAAAGAAAATTCTCGCTTAGAAGAAATGCGACATTTTCTCGTTAAGTTCGTCGACATTGGGGTATTATATCTGAACATTATGAAATTTATGAAGAATGTTTCAATTACTGAGTTGCAGATGAAAATTTTGCTCTTTAGCCAGCACTGAAAAGACCACTAACTATGCTTCAGAGTAATAAAAAGTTCAATATGACTTTTTTATGGTAGTGCCTCAATTTAAGGGCAACCTGGCCCATCCTTAGGCTTAGGGCTTAATACTTGATTTCATCTAACGCTACGTTTATTTTACGGTGAAGCGCAAGGGATACGCTACGATGCTATGCACAGCCTTGGTAGAAAAGAAATGAGGATCAGGGAGAAAGGGGATTACAAGGTCGAGTGGAAGTGTCGGTATAACTTCTGCTTGAATAGCTGTGACCTATAATCGACTGTAGACTGTTCCACATTTTTAAAGTTCAGTTCAAGGAGGATTCTTGAAGTTTCACTGATTCGGTAAGTTTTATCATACGGACGAAAGGGTAGAAACGGCTCGATACCCGAGTATCTTGCATAGGGATTAATCTAAAACGTATCAGACTAGAGATTTCGTTGGAATAATGCCCATTAAAGTAACTACAAAAGAGCGTTAGAAAAGTGACCGTACGTCGGAGCTCTGTGGAAATTGGTTTTTAGAGGTAATCCGCGTCAGATTGGCAATGAAGCTATAGACTACGCAAATCATCTGGGAATTATTGTCATGGAAAGGTTTTACTCAATCGTCAGTGACGTTACAAAGTCGCCCTTCGTGAGGTCCTTAATTGGTGTAACCGTGAGGACCTTACTATTAACCCAAGCAAAGTCGTCCATGTACCCTTTTGTCAAGAGGTACCAACTGGACTTGGGTCCAATCCTTTTAAGAGAAACAAGCTATTGAGTACGAATATCTCGGCATCAGGCTTGATAAAGGGCTGAACTAGAATGATCAATTCGAATACGTCTTCGGTAAGGTAACATGGATCATGTGAGTCTGTAAGGAATTCCTTGGAAAAACATGAGGTCTCTCTCCAAAGATGATCTTGTGGATGTATAATACGATTGTCAAACCGAATATTACCTATGCCGCCCCAGTGGGGTGGCCCAAGTTACAGCAAAGCTTCGCAATCGCTACGTGCAACAAGCTACAATGACTTGCTTGCCTCTCCATCACAGGAGCCATGCGGACTTCTCCCACTCTGTCATGAAAGCAAAAATTGGACTTACTGCGCTACACATTTCCATTTGGAAATCAGCTCCAATAAGTGCACTTAGGGTGCATAAGGGTAACATGAGGAATCTAAAGCATATCTTGAAATCTGTCATGTAATGAACTACATGTTCAAAGAAGTATGTATTGATAGGAAGTTCAGAACCTTGTTTCCTGAACGATCAGAGTGGGAAGGCAATGGTTTCCCTTTTGATTCAAACAGTCTCAAAGGGTTCACTGATGGGTCGAAACTGTATCATGTAACCGATACGAGAATCATTGCTTCCAATACAAGAGTCTCGGTTTTGATGAGCAAGTCGTCTCCCATCTTCCAGGCCGAAGTCCTTGCCATTGTGTCTGTCCTCTCTCAACCTTAACAAAGGTTTGAAAGGTGGCAAAAATATAATTTTCTCTGACAGCCAGGCCGCTTTTAAGGCACTCTCTTCCTGGTGCTATATACCTATAAAAACCACCGTCTTATGCAAAGCGGATCTTAGGTCGCTTACGAGCTATCTATCTGTTCATCTTGGGCTAAGGTATCATCTATTTAAAATAAGCCTGTCTAATGAGATGGAATATGGTCCTTGTTTATACCATTTTGGGTGGAATATTCCGCCTTGGCGTGGCTAAAAAGAAGAATCTTCCTTCGGGCATCGTCTTCGACAATAGATCTTATTGCTTTCATTAGGAAAGCAGTTAGTATTTTGCACTAATAGGACGCTCGGCACAATAGATTTCTTCTAGGTCACAGTGTCCGCCATTTCGGCAACTTCCTAACTTATTGTGCACGAATGCTTTGGAAAACTACTTGGGAAGAAGAATAACCGGGGAGCTAAAATTTAATTTACTCTTCAGGTGTACGATTACTGTTATTGAACTGCCAGGGTATTTTCCTGCCTACACTGGTCTGCTGGTTTCTACGGACTGCTCTTACAATATATCTAACCATACCTGATAACTGTCTGACTTGTAGAAGGTTCTTTAAAATCATAAAATGTAAAATTTTGGGAATTTCCTAATAGCTTTCGTTGATACTGACATGAAGTCAGCCGAAAACAAAAAAATTTTGGCTATTGATTGACAGGAGAAAGGGCAGCCGCTTGGGTAGTTCAGTGGTTAAAGCACCCGACTGGAAAATGGGAGGTCGCTGGTTCGATTCCAGTCCAACGCGTTGGATTTTTTCGTTTCAACATCGTAGGGTCGTTAAAATAAATGGTTTAAAATTCAGGAGGTGTTTTGCTGGCTCTTAGTTCCTCAAGCTTCCTTTTTGTGCTTAGTAAGTAAAATCTGCCATGGATTTCACTTCATTTCTTTAACGCAAGTGGATAAAGTGAAAATTGTCCTACATTAGAATCGGCAACAGTACTCACATTTTTTGCTGACTTTACTATTTGACAGTAATCGTAGGTATGCAATGTGCAAAAAATTTTTGCATTTCTCTGCAACACAATTCAGCTTAATTACCACATTTATTTTAAATTGCTGCCTATCTCTTGGCAATAAACTCTTCCGTGGGCCGGTAATCTGACAAAATTTTAATGCTTTTCAGTGAAAGTTGCTGGTCATTAGCACTTCTAGCTCACAGCGACAAGGCGACAAGGCCACAGATAAGCCACTAACAAATTCATTAAATTTTCTTCCATTGCTTTTTTATTAAGCAAAAGAAGGAAAAAAAACGGTCATGTAAATCATAATCTCACTACAACCTTTATCTATGGAGGCAAAAAAATTAATTGCAAGAGAAAGAGTTGTGGGGTCTGCTCTGTTCTACACCAATTGTGGTTGTGGTTGTGGTCGTTGACGGCTGATTATCACGTCAAAAATTCAATTACGCTTTTCCTTGCAGCTCCGGCAATTGATGTAGGAAATCTATGGAGGACTGAATGAAATTTGTGTGCCAAATTTTCCGATATTTGACGACGAAAGTCAAAAGAATTTTTTTGTAAATATTTTTACCTGCCATTGATGGGCTTTAAGTGTTCGAAATTTGTGTCAAAGTTGAATGAAACGTGAGTGAATTAATAATTTTCGCCACTGTCATCGGTATCTGTCACTGTCTGTCTGTCTAGTTATCTATCTGCACAGCGACTTAGTGAGACGTGAAAGGTGTGTCGTCATAAGCGGTGCGTGAGCGTTGTTATACACCTAATGGGTGTACCGTGAAATCAATTCACCGTGTAATTATTATTAAATATATTAGTTTGCCCGCAGTGTCGTGCCTCTCTGAGTGATATTTTAGTGCTTACTAACGTGTTCTCGAGTGTTACACAATCCATTTATATATGCCAAAGCGCACTCCTCAGCTGCTTTATGAATGTAATTAGCGCGTGTTTCTAATCTCTTGAGGTATCTGTTGGTTTTCAGATAATTCTGTGAATTATGTCGATGCGAAACAATAATAATAATAACAATAATCACAGCAATCATAGCATCCGTAATAATTTTACGGGCAGCTTCATTGGGAATAAATCTGCTGTGGTTACACTGAAACATGATCAGTCACCAATGTCTGATCCAGAATCAGCAGATCCTCAGGTGTGTGTAGTTGCCAAAATGCAAAAATCGGTAACCATCACTGTCACACCACAACGTAGTAATTCTTTGGATTATTTGAATTTTGAGGAGAAACGTCAATTGATTGCATCGTCGCTGTCCCTCTCAGATATTTTACATTGTGGTCCAGCTGCAGCAGCAGCAGCAGCCGCCAAGGAAGTTGCCGCCACCACAGTCATTGTTGGTAAGTTTAAAAGCTTCTATATATATATTTTTATTACTTGCAGTTTTACAGCAGTGAATTCTCGCATTGATACATAAGTAAATCAATGAGTTCAGGTATGAATGACATTTCGACGCAGTAATCCAATACAGGGTAATGTGTATGTTTTCTCCAGCAAACAATCGTCCCAAAAAGCTTTATAACAAAGAAAAAGCTTTGAAACAAAAACAAACCTTACTTTCTTGCATTAACCTTTTCTTGAACTTTAATGAATTCATTGGTTCCCCCGTAATGCCCAATCTGAATCTGTTAAATACTGAATGCCCAAACTGCGTGCGGTTATTAATTTTTGGCTCATTTGTTCTATGAGGTTTATGAAAAAAACAAAACTCAGATGGATGGCAACAAAAATAACTTGTGCTTCTGCTTAGTTGAGACGCTTTTATTTCACCTTTACATTTATTTTCCTCAGGGGTTATTACTGTTTTCTTTTTCATTATAAGACGGATACTGATGAAAAGAAAGTAAAGTAGTTTTGGTTTGCACAGTATAATACTAATGTTCTTCACTTCTGCCTAGTATACGTAGTTTATAGTTGAGGGTTTCTAGTTTGGAGTGTATAAAGAGTTGGAATACCCTCAGTCACGAAATTTTATCCCACTCCTTTATCCATGCTCTCCAGCCCAGCTATGTTCTGCTTATAATCAAGGGAAGAATTGGTTCACTATTACCCTTTGTTTCAAGAAAATCTACCATTTCATTATATATAGCTATGATATTTTGGAACCCATATAAATGTTATTTGGTTCCATCATCATCCTTAATAACTTATTAAGAAGTTGCGTGCGCTCGCAGACTAGTCTGAATTGACGTGAATAGCTGCTGAAAATTTTCTACGCATCTTGGTTAACCCGATAGCACAAAAATCCCTGTATTCCTAAGTCGTTAAGCTTCTTGTTCTTAGCTCTGTGGCGGGAACGTCTCACGTCTCACCTTATAGTAGTAGTATACTTGGTATGACCTTGTCTCAGCATTTTGACTTCCGTAAGTGTGTTTATATGATTAAGATAATTAACCATCAGACACCAATCTACTTGTACGGCATGATAACGTTTTTGAATTCTCAGAGGACTCGAAATATTCTGATTCCAAAGTTCAAATGTCTTCTATCTAAGAGATCATTCTTTGTGTCCACAGTAAGGATATGGATGGGATGGCCTGCCAATGCAGTGTAAAAATGCACATTCAGAGCGCCAATTTAAAGAAGCTTATAAAAGTTTTTTCTCTTATGGAATGTGACGTTTCATTTCACTGTTAAAATATGATTTAACAAATACAATTCCATCAGTTAATGTTATTATATATATCTTACTAAAACAAGTGATGTTCCGGATTGCAAGTTCTTGCCTTATTACAAAAATGATGTGTATTGTGTTAATGTTAGAGTTAAGATTTAATGTTAGGTTTGAGATTTGTTGTTATTTTTTTCCTTTTCTTCTCTACTTTAATTTTAAGTTTATTTTATTGTGTTTATAAATTTGGTAGGTTGGTAATACTTCAGCAAAGTACGTTTAAGGCTAGGCCTTTGTACTCGTTTCCCAAATAAAAGTGTTATCGTGTTAAAGTGAATGTAGTAGACGATGTGTCCTCGTGATAGCTGCTGGTTCGTCATATTCCACCGTTTTCTAACACCAACCTGTACTTTGGGCATTTAGAGAACTGAAACGCCGGTCTAGTTATCTGAGTAGTTAAGTGGCCATTTGAATTCATCATTACCCCTTTCGCTGCAATTGCATTCTATGTAGCCTGAAAGTTGTCTGTTTCTTAATTTTATGGATAGGAGTGCAAGCTATAGGGTGAGAATAGTGCATATAGCTCAAATGATTCTGGACTCTTCTTGGGGGAAGGGTTGCAACAGTCATATTTTTAAATGAAGTCAATGACAATCTTGCGGACCCTTATAATGAATAATAACGGTCGATAAAACCCACCTCCATTGACAAAATTTGAAGAGCAAACACAAAATGTCTACAAAGAAAATCTTACCAACTATAATCACTGCTATGTGCCCGCTTCGATATTTCGACAACTGCAGACTACAATTACTTCAAAACTTGTCGTAACGTTTACCATATAAATACGTCAGTAACAATTCGCGAAGTTTTGAGCAAATAATGATGCGAAATTCCGCGTAACTCAACTTATACCTTACTTTTACCAAAAAGTGAAGCAAACACTTGTAAGCGCACAAAACACACAAAAAAACTACTGGTCTCGGGGGAATGGAACAGGAAAACAAACGACTCGGATGATGGCTCTTTAATAACTGGTCTGGACCATACAAATCTGCGAGTGCATCGAAGATAACGGGCACGGTACCACAAAATGATAATGTCGTTATCAGATCTGTGTTGCAAAAAATGACATGCAAATCAGAAAACAATTTTTCGCTTACAAATCGGCCATACTGACATATAATCGCCCCGATTATCTTCAATACTACATAAATCTTTCTTCGTATTAGCTACTACAGTCTTTTTAATGCATCATGACAATGATAAAAAATATTACAGAACAATTTAAATATTGAACATACTAATTATGATAGTCAAATCTTCTAACATCGAGTACACAAAGTGTAATTACAACATTTTTCAAAATCTCTCTCGCAAGTAACTTTAAAATTACAAAGTAGAAAATACCATAGGTACAATACAAATACAAATAAACTATTCATATTTTTGCGAAACCGTATCTAGATCATACAAGCTTATATAAATCAGTCATACGAGTACTAATAATTACAATTTTAGTAAGTTGATCAAATATCTCCTTTCTACTATAAATTTTAACTTTTTCCTCAGTTCTTCAGTAACACAACTGCTCAGCTCCCAGGATTTCAAATTACATGACATAAGGTCTCATATTTGATGCACAGCAAACACCTTTATAAGGTAATCTCGTTAACTGCAATCCGCTTACATCTTTGATTACATACCTATCGTTTTTTAATACATAAGTCACCTCATAGGGTCCACGAAATTTCGGAAGCAATTTTTTATTGACGCCAGGATTTGTATCTTCGTTTCTAATCATAACCAAATCACCTTTATTATATTTACGCGGGGTTTTGTGTTTTTTATCGTAATATTCTTTGTTATATTGTTGGGATCTGGACATTGCCTCGGCGGCCTTACGCCTGATTTCATCCAGATCACACCGTATGTTCTCTTTGTTTTTGTCATCGAGGTATTCCATCAGCCCATCACAGAATTCACCCTTCTGATTCAATCCAAACAGAAGTTGGCTCGGAGTAAAACCTGTGCTTCGATTTACTGTATTATTAAGTGCAAATTCTATTCTAGCTAATTTTGATGGCCAACTCTTGGTTGATTTATCTTC
>QYTT01088298.1:48484-66940 GCA_006980735.1 Dasypogon diadema | reverse complement strand
GTTGACAGAGCAGTTGAACTGGGTTCAAACACTATGTTACTTGATTCAGAGGAAAAAATGATATCCAGCTTCCTCCCCAAAATGTTCCTGAAGCTACTCATCTGGTGTGAAACCAAGGAAGCAAGTGCATCCAGAAACTGATTTTCTTTGGTTGAGAGGTTACCATCGGGGAGGTAGTCATCGTTATCATCATTGTATTCCCATTGAACGATGGATAAATTGAAGTGACCAAGAAGTATAACTTCATCAATAGAGCTCATTATACCAAAGATATGATTCAAATGAATTTTGGTAGTTCTAGTGTAAAAAAATGGACCTGAACAATACTATTCGAACCATAAAACAAATTTAGCAAACGTACACAGTTTTCCTAAGAACTGGATAAAGGCATGCATTTTAATTACGGTCGCTCTAGATGACTTCTAACTACAGAGATTCATTATACCCTCCGGACTTAATTAAATAAAAAGAGAAGACCACACGACGTACGCATATACATTGTTCGGCAAAGTTTTTCAGTACAAAATTACCTTTCGAAATCAGCTTACGGAATCCCTGTAACAAAAGCACTGTTCTACAAAGTAAATGATGATGGTTACTAATTAATTACTTAATACTTTTTTTTGCTCTTGAGGTAGTTTGGGCTACTTCAACACAAAAAAATTTTTGTGACCAAATCTTTGTGATTAGATTTCTACCATTCGGTGCAAATTGAGCCTATTAATGTCGCTTGTATATCGAGTACAAAGGAAACATATAATATTGACAATATTAACATTATGGGTTGATAATGTTCACGTTATCTGTGTTTTTTTGTTACAAGATCCAGATTTGTAGTCAAAAAAAAAACGATCGAAATCTTATTGGAATTAGTTTTATATGTTGGCAGTACCGATAATCATTGTCAAGTTGACAGCTGCTAATTGTAGGGCGTTAGTTTGTTATGCTGTAGGTAATAACTTGCAATATTCCAAACGCATACATTTTACTTGTTTTTTTTTTTATTTCTTACAATCTTATACATGTTTGCTCACTTTTAAGACTACTCTTCGAGTTTGACAACAAGTAGTACCAACATCTAATGTTGGTACTACTTTGCTTTTTTAGCTTTATAAATTATAAAATTTTTAGTTGCTGGAATTTTTAGAATTAGTTTTCTTCTTTACCTTTTTCGTATATTTTAACTATTTTTATAAGTGGAGTCGTTCCAGTTCCTGTAAATTATCGCATGAATTGATTATATGAAATAAAAAATGGCACTGTTGCTCATGGCTTTAACAATTTTCAAATTTGAAAGAAGAAACCGCACGAAAAAATGGATTCAATTACCAAAAATGTGTTTCGGCTATAGCTAAAGGTTTTTGCTTTTTTCTTTTATACATTCGTATATCACTTCTTTTTGTAAGTTGTGAAAAAGATGTGTCCAATTCCAAGATGCTCAATTTTAGTGGCCATATCGAAAGTGTCTTTAAAAGATTATAATTACAAACTCTTGAGGTTATACCATTACTGCCGCAACTATTACTAAGATAGATACCTTTAGAAAATCAACAAAAAAGATCTTGACAAGTTCATAAAACTAATCGCCTACATATTAAGCGGCTCCAATGTGACAAAAGACACTCGGAACTACCATTTTAAAGTCCTCAAAGCTGGTTTAATTTATCAAACGGTGATTTACACGTAAACGATGATTTAACTTTGATCACACCAGCAGAATTTCGAAACCAATTCGTGTTTCTAAGTTTTGTGATATTTTCTATGTTTAATGGATGCCCCGTGGTACCCACGCGTGAAATTCGAACGACCTTACCGGTCTTTGGCAAGAGCAGTAGAGAAGTCGTAATTAGATGATTTTCATAAAAATCAAAGTTTAATGGGGCGTAGGAACAACAAGTCCAACGAATTTTGTATGCAAAATTAGAAAAGACGGTATCCATCGGTGTCATGTCATTAAAGTAAGTAGAATAGTCACTGTTAACCAAACCACGGGAGTTGCTTAAACGCCCGAAGACCTTGTCACATCGAATTTTCTCAGCTTTCAGAGTGCATTAAACTTCCACCCGGTGCTCATTTGTCATCCGACAAGGTGATTTACATAAATTTTTAACACGAGACCCGTCTAAGTGTTGGAATAAATTCGCTCGCCCCCGCACCAGCAACAAAGGCCAAAGTCAGTGGAGTTGTCCCTTCCAAGATGGGAAAATATCTTGCAGCAGGTTAATTATAATTACAAGACTCACGGAGCGTTAGCAGAAAAAGATCGCTCTCAAAAGTAAATCAACTGCACAATCAGCCGTGCCATGGAGTTCAATTTATGTTGACTGCTATGCTGTGGAGTTGCTTTCTCAGGTAAGAAGACGACGTCTTGGAAAGTTGTAATTTGATCCGAAACGTCTTTTGGCACAGAATTGGATGAAAAAAGAGCTCTACCGTCGATACAGATAACCAAAGCACTTTCTATGGACAATCTGCAGAGTCATTGCTAATTCTGAGTCTGAGTAACTTTTTCGTCTGTTCGTTGGTATTTGCTTGCGAACGAAACCCTTCGAAGGCTTCGATTTACAAGTCAGCCAGCAGTGGAACGAGCAACTCTCAACTGATTTGCGTTACACCTTTCGAGCAATGAGAAAGTGGTTCCACTTTTTACGGATTTTCCTCAAAATTTGCTTCGATTAAATAATTTCAGTTCTTGGAGGAATTAGACGTTTTTCGAAGACCCATTTCATGGATTTTCTTGCTACTTCCTCATTCTGTTAATTTTCTCAGCAGCAGCAGTAGCAGCAGCATCACTATGACAAAGTACGAAACTCTGAAATGATATCTTACAAATCTTCAGAAGGTGGAAGTGTAAGTTTCAGAAGAAATAAGTCCCAGCAGGGCATAAAATTTGGCTGGAATTCTTCCTCTTGCGTAATTGGGAAACTCGCTACAGCGATTCTACCGGGTAGACGACAACGACGACTACGACGACAATGTCGAAATCCCCGCAGACTTTTGTTTTATTAATTAAGACTTGGCCCGAATTTCCGATAATTCTTTAAGTAAACACTTCACTCCGACTCCGACAAATGAACATTTCCTCCATAAAAATTGCTGATACTGCAAGCTTTACGTGCCCAAGCACTCCGTGCTAATCAGGGAAAGAACCACGGCGAAAAAAAACCAGAGTGTGCTAACTTATCTGCAGACGGCGATAAGAAAGAAAACAAAGGAATTCTGGCAAAATTACTTTCCTCAGAGCTTATATAGCCGTGAGAACAAATTCTCAATTCTGGAGCTAATTAATTTCACAATAAGCTGCGAAAATGGTTAATGGGGTATGAAGATTTTTGAATTTTATGATTAATGCCTCGTGCAAGTATGTGGCTATCTCCGGTGCTGGTGCTAGCTAGTGCTGGTTTCTGGTGTGCTGCGGTGCGAAAAATTTCCCGGTTATTCCTCCTCCTCATCCAGATCCAGAGAATACTTTACCCAATTTGAGTTGGTTTTAATTACCGAAATTCTTACCGAAGTAAGACCACAGCTTGAGATGTAATTTGCCGTCAGAACTTTTTTTCTTGATTGATTTATGATTTTATCCGCTTATGGTGGGGGTGGGTGCGATTTATTCTGTATTTCAGGAATTGCCACAATTTAAACATTTATTGGATTGGTTATGAGAAAATTATGTACAGATTATCCTGTCTAACTTAGAAACTCCCAACGTGATGTTCAGTAGGAAGGCAAACAATTTACCGAGGTTGGAAAAATATTGTTGCTAACAAATATGAATTTAATACCCACATCAGGCAATTTTTGGGCCCAGTAAGAGGATTGTAAAACAGCTCAACCCAAACCGTGAGTGCACTTAATTCTTGAGTTCTCTAAATCTGAGCGGACTCAATCTTTGAGTGGACTTAAGTCTTGAGAAAACTCCAATTTTGAGTAGACTCTTATCCTGAACAGACTCAAGTTTCTAGCGGACTTAAGAATTGAGTGGACTTAGGCATTGAGCGGACTCAAGTATTGAGTGAATTCAAATCTTGAATGACTCGTACCTAGAATGGTTTCATCATTTAGGTTGGTTGCGTTCAAATGAGTTTTAACTAAGAGGAAACTGATGTGATTGATAAGAGATTTCAATTAAATAATGAAAACACCTAAAGAAGTGTTGGTTGAACTTTAATTCGCAATCATTGATGGTTACCTCTATTAAATCTACTGCCAATATAAAGCAGATATTTTCTTCGAGATCTACTGTGGTTTAAAATGCTATTAGAGAGTCAATATAATAGAGTTCTGAGTATATTCAATGATTTTGATAGGGTAGTTCACTTCTGTAATATCCCAGCCGCAAAAAAAAGTTACTATTGAAATGACAATCGATGATCCACAGTCGCAGGTTGAGGAGCCAACATATAAACGGTTTAGGACTTGTCTTAGGAAGCTTAGGAACTTCAAAGTTTAAGTTCTACGATGGGAAATCGAACACAAAGAACAGATCTCAAGGCACTCAAATGCTATAGCATAGGAATAAAGCTTCTTTGAAACTGCCTCCAATCGCTAAGGGTGTATGCACGTGGAAGTATGGATGGTAGCTGATAGCTATGCCGACCACGTTGTTGTTGTTGCTATATTTCCAACTGTTCAAACCAGCTACCAATATCCTGCCTTGAACCGTGCTTCTCAGCTGTTGAGACTTCTCCGTATTTAGCTCTTTGAATAGCCGCAGACAGGTTCGGGTCCACCCAAGGGTAATCCTACAACGCCCTTTGTAAGTCGATCTGCAGTTTCTTTTCCCGCAAAACAATCATGCCTTGATCTATAGCATGGATTTCTGCTCTGAAAATTATTGAGGCAGTATCGAGAGATTTCGAGGTTCTACAAATTTTATAGATTTATGGTTCAATCTTTATCCCTGCTTTCTTTTCATCGTGGTTTCATCTGTGTAGCAAACAAGGGACCCCTTTCGAAGGTCATGTCATCGGAGTTCTAAGCCTGTCGATCATTTAGGATCACCTTGAATGGCAAGTTAAAAGTTGCACCTTATTGGCATAACATTCAACAAGGAATTGGACACTGATTCTTTTTAAAATTCTTTAGGTTTTCATCCGTATAGTTCGGTTTTAGGAAATCCCCACTTTGCAGTCTGATGGAACAATAGTGCAGTCTCCCGCTACTTGGGATAATTCAATAGACGAAGATTCAGAATAGATCTCTTCGGATCGCATTGATTGCGAAGTTGAAGCTGGCAACCTATAATGCTGCGTCCAAGCGAAATGGACTCTGCAACTCTGGAGTCAGTTAAATACGGAGGTAAAACAGGGACGTTATATATTTGGTGCTAGTGTCCGACCTTTACATACATGTAAGAGGGAAGACTACTTTCGAGTCACCCTGCACTACATCAAGGGGGCTGGAAGTCTCCAGCATTAGGTAGTACATTAGAGACTCATGTCCAATACAACTACATTGGCCCCAATGCCTTAGTTGCTTATAAAAAAAATCCTCAGAATAGGAGAAAGGTGGTTTATTAAAATTCATACGTCTTCGAACGCGAAAAATGATTAAACTGTTCACGAATTGGAACACCTACCCTGAAATATGAATCTCAATCAGAGAGTAAGCATTTTAATACTATGAACGGAAGTACAAAAATACAAAAAACATATTTTTATAAATTGAGGTAGTGTAACGAGATTGTATATTAACCTGTTTTCACACTTAGGATGTTAATTAATGTGAATTTCATTTGAGGTTGACCGGAAATCTAATTTCAAGCAAGTGGAAAACAAAATCATCTGCTGGAGCACAGAGCCACAAGACTTGATTCTTGTTCAGGACATAATTATGATTTAATTTCTCGCAACTTTATTGCCCTCATTAGATTAATGAAGAGGTAAACCGCAAAAAGGTGTAAAAATTCCCAAAGACCAGAAGCTAGCACAGTGTCGACGTTATCTCAGTCCACATGTTGTTAGTGCTAACGTGAACGAAATTAATTAGCCGGCAAGAGGTTTTAGCTAGTGCTCAACATATCTAGGTGTGTCGATAATTCCCCCCGCTAAGCACAGTAAACACGGTCACCGTCACTACCAGGCCAAAGAAAATAAATTAAAAACATTAACTAAGCTAAAAAAAAAGGAAAAAAGAAGAAGAAAAATGCCCACTTATGCCACACACGCTTCCTACTTTCACTTTCAGCTCACGCCTCACAGCAATGCCAACCGAAGGCAAAAAAAAATACATATTACATTAATTGATGCCTGCCCGGCCAGGTCAATTACAATTAATCAAAAGAGTCGAGAAAGAGAGCAGACAAATTAAAGCAAACCTCCCCTATATCTGCGTATCAATCTCTGGCCTCGAAAACATTCTTCGATGATTTCAATTTCTCGGGTTCAAATTTTTTGACATTTAACAAATTCACGTTGTGGGATTCTGTAACTGAGCTTAAATCGTTCACTCACTCAATTTACTTTAGCTGAGCACTACGCCACGGACTCGTCGGACTCGGACCCACTCTGCTTGAGTTGGGAAAAACAAAGTGTCGACCACGTTGTTTGTAAATCGCTTGTTTCCAAGGTGTTTGCTGACACCGCGCAATACACTGCCTGGGCTGGGCTGGTGTGCTGGGAGCGTAGCCGCGTTTAGTGCAAGTCAATAATATTTTATTTCACTGTTTGCAATCGAAAAAAATGAATAAATACGAAGGTAACTTATGGGAAAAATAATCGTGCCAGTGTTGTCATATCGCTGAGGGCAAAGCCGATAATATTTTATAAATTTTAAGGGCTTCCCTGATTTCCTTATATTACATATTACGAGGTATATATATATAATATATATTTGCTTTTTTATTTTATTAGCCACTTTTCTTTTTTAGCATTAAAAACATATACAGTTGGTACGAAAAAAAACACTTGTGTATAATCAAAATTGAAATTTTTTTCCTTGTTTATGGTCCAATAAATAAGCAAAATTTTTAAGATGAAAATAGCTAGAGAAGTGCCAGTTTTTAAAATACGCAGATGCAGGAGTGTTTCGATTTGGACGGTAAAGCTTTCAAAAATTTCGTCCATCAAGCAAAAAAACACTGCAGGAATAGATTCTACACCGGTCAAAGATAGACAAAGTCAGTCAAAATTGATGTACTGTTTGATTTGAGTGGCAAAATTTTAAGTAAAATCAAACTTCTATAGAACGGGAAGAAAAGAGGACTAAGCACAACAAAGCTCCAAGCCCCAAGTTGCGATCGAGTGACGTTTAAATTTTTTTAAAAATGCACCTATAAGTTTTTTGCAGAAATTATGTGATGCTTTTAATAATTTCTACGATACGGGTGTGTTCAAAATAGTTTCAATATTAAATGAAATGTTATAAAGTGTATACGAAATTTATTCAAATCTTGAAAAAGCTATAAACCGATATAAAAACGGCGCTGTGGAATGGTTGAAATGGTTTTGAGTTGTCAGATTGATTTGAAACAAGGTTGCCCTATGAGCCGAGGTTTTTTTCGTTTCACATCAATGATCTTCATGACTATATCCGCGTCTTAATCGTGGATGAAAGCGAAATCCTACAAAATATGATACAAATTGATGAACACTTAAAAAACAAATTTGTTCTATTCGGCACTAAACTTAATTTTAAAGGATTGATAAGAGATTGGCGTAATGAACACCAGAAGTCAGGGATTTCGATTTGGCAAATAAGGAACGCCCTGGTCAACCGAAAAATTTTGAAGACAAAGAATTGAAAGGTGTAAAAAAGTTAGCGCCACACATTTGTCCAAATTAAATGAAAAGTATTTCAAAAATTGTCGTTTTTTGTCGTAAATTTATCGTGAAAAAAATATTTTTGTCGTTGTATATTTTATCATAAAATTTCGATGTGGTGCTAACTTTATGTAAAGATAGCACCACATTCATGAGAAATTCGTTCTGTTTTATCAAAAAGTACATGCATACTTCTTTGTCGTAAAAGGGATACGTAAAAATAAAATCTAAGTCATTGATAGTTTTAAATACCAAATCGAGAATAACTTCATTTGTATTTGAGTGGCGGAATACTGGAAGGTTGTCAGAAAAACGCATTATTTTGTTTTTACTACAAAATACAAATCAAACAAGAAAATAAACTAATTCATGGTTTGAATACAAGATGGAAGCACATGGTTGGCTAAATGCTTTCATCCACCATGTGTCTCCATCTTGTATTCAAACCGTGAATTGCAAAATCATAATTTTCTGATTTGAGTTTTCAACTGATAATTTTCCCCTATCAAATTCGTAATAACTTCCTTGTGAAATTATTCAAATGACAGAAAGTTCGTTGACTGCTCTTTTGTTTTGTGAGTGTCTGTGGCAGGCAAGTCAATCGCCACACTGACGATGATCAAATTGAGTTGCTGTGATCGAAACATCAAAATTTCCTTGATGAGACCAAGAAGGAAAGTTTTCTGTTTATGTGGATATTTTTTAAGTGTAATTTCTAAAGTTTTCTAATGTAAACTAACCTTAAAATCTGAACGTAGAATATTATATATATATATATATTTTAACACGTTGACGCTGACTTAAAAAAGCTTTCCATTTATATACATGGAAAGCTCGATGTCTATAGCCGTCATTTACGTCAACGTTCTAAACTTTTATTGAAATGAAATTGTGTACTGTTTTCGTATATTTATTTTTCTCCGCGCTCAAAATGACCGCCGATTACTGGACGGTAGCGAACCTCTGAATTATAGAGATTATTTTTTTGATGGATTATATTGTCATTTGCATGGCTTAAGTATGAAACAGCTTATTAATGGCTACTGGTATATTTTGTGGAAATTATTGTTAACACATTCTGCACAATATTCAACTGGACCTAGGGGTGGTTTAAACAGATCAACATAAATGTGCATATTCACGTGGTGAAGAACAATCTGCATGTCATTAATATTAAGGGAGATAAGTAGTGGGTCCAGTATTGAAACCTGAGAGACCCACTGCCAGGCAAGGCAGTTGAGAGCAGTGTTGATAAAAATAATTCCTAATAAACCTTACCACACTATTTTAAAAGCCAAATTATTTACACAATTTCTCCAAGAGGTTTTCTTGTCTACAATCTGTGTACTCTGGGAACCTTAGACTTGTTTGTAGAACCTTTTTATTTGCATGAGATGACATTGATAATAAGAGAAGAAACACCTATATTTATTTATTTATTTTCTTTTGTAGAAAATGGTTAAAAATGAAATTTATATCCTTATTTACATTTCAAGACTAATTCAAAGATGAACGGATCCAAATCATGACAGAAAATTCGTTCTTTTATTGTCAAAATAAGAGAAAATTTTAATAAAGCCAACCTCAAGAAGTACAATGCATTCGGCGAAATGATAGTACCATAAAAAATATGCTTTCAAATTCAAATTCATACAGGAAAACAAACACAATGTAAATGTTGTGCTTAGGCTTAGAACAGCATATATATGAAAAATTTATATTTATTATATATAATAATATAATTAGAGTTCAAAAGTTTTGCTTGCATTTTACGAAAATTCTCTCGATTGCTCTCACAAACCCAGATTCAGATCGTTTTTTTATATGAAGTTTCTTAGACCATGCCGCCTTTTACGTTTCAGTTTTTGCAGTCGATTGTAATTTCTATACGTGTATGTAATTTGTGAATCTCGAAATATTTCAACAAAGAGCACTTCTTTTACATAGTTTTTCCAATCACGATTAGAAAAATTATTCTACATTATGGGCCTGTCTGCAGTCGACTACAGAAACTGCAATCTTGAACAATCCCCATGTCATATGTATATGATATATCGATGGTGACTATTATTTATTTGCAATTTTTGTTTTATTTATACACTGAATTTTCTTTTTGGTATGTATACCAAAATGACAACATCAAATTCCTGAATACATTTAAGAGAAAGTGCCATTTAAAATTAATTCGAAAAGAACTCAGTCAGGAAGCGTGATAGCAAACTTAGACTACACATTTATCACGTACGTGAATTCTGTGTAAATATTTTTAACGCCAGATATTTCTTTAAAATTAAATGTATATTATACCCTAAGTATCAGTGCAGAAAAGCATTTCTTATTTACATAAATAGTTTATTCCTGAATGCCTTTCACGTTACGTGTATGTAACAAAACTAAAACTGTGTAGAAAATCTATTTTACTTGGTTCAAAAAATTTTTAAAAATCATCTTCAGGTTCTTAAATGTTAGATAATACATGATAATACTTCAGAGGGCGAAAGTAGTGGAAGTTTAATTTACCACGAAACACCGATATTATAATATAATAATATATGCAGACATAATATACATGATTTTATACATATTTTTAATTGATTGACTGCAGCACTGACGTTATAATATAAATGGACGGAGTGCCAAGTTTCAAATTTGAGACAACTTTTGGACAGTGGATAAAAATCTATTTACCACGTACATGTTTTACGTAAAATCAATAAAAGCATTTAATTACGTGTATTATCAATATAAATATATTTTAAAAAATACGGCACGCAGTATAAATTAATAAAATTGTTCAAAGAAGAAGTTAACTCAGAAAAGTCGAAATTTTTCTCACTGGTTGATGGGTTTGCCTTCCCTGAAAAATGTCAAATAAATTTTTGAGGATGGAAAGGATAGATATATAAAACAATACATCTATCTATTTTTTCCCCATATGTTTAATGGAAGAAATTTTATTTCAATTCCATATTTTGAGTGTAAGAGAGAAAGTTATATTTTAAAGCACTTTATCAGTATCTAGTATGCGTTTGTTCGGAAACGCTCCGTCTATTAATATTATGATGTCTATGGACTGTAGATTTCATTTGTAAGACTTTAATTCGTACGTACATGAACTTCTGCCTACTTTCTTCAAAATGAATTGATATGAATTTTTTTAATTCATGCATACAAAAATGTGAACACAATTTACAATGAATTCAAATTTGTATTTGTATAAATTGCGTTTTGAATTAAATCATAAAAAATAATACAGTGTAAAGTAAGTTTTACTTTGCTTGTGAAGTGGACTAGGCTTCTAATAACAATCACTGGGATCCACCACCGTTGGGTGGTAAGGAACCGGACAGTTTTATAATAATAGTAAAAGTCATAGGAAGTTTTTGTTCACAGGGTTTCCTAGGTCTTCCTTTGACTTTCTGTTGCCATCAGTTTCCTGTGCGTATCTCCTACGCAATTACCACTAACAAGCCTTAGGGGTAGATATTTGACAGTTTCTGTCGATGCGTTTCGCATTCAACTCCTACCCGGACCGAAACAAGATGTTTTCCCTGAAAGAAGCGATTACAGACAACATAGTTTTCCGTGAAGCTCTTGCATAACTATTACTACCATTTTTCTAATTTATATAATTCCTTTTCTTATCTGTTCCCTTAACACGACAAAAATTAAGCGTATGGCGAGGACACCTCTCGATAATCGAAAACTGGGGCCGCTCACCCGATGATGAGGAAACTGGAGAAGGGGCTGTTATTTTCACTGCTTCATTCACTTCCAATCTTTTGTAACTTCATCTCTATTACTTTGCTTAATATCTTTTCCTTTACCTTCTGTGCAATTGCACAGGGGATCATACTAGTTTTATATAATTGCGTTAGAGTAAAAATGATAATTGGCGGTTGAATTTGGGAAGACAAATCGACTGTTAGGCTGCATATACAAAAGGGATCGAAAGCTACAACTAAGAAGAACAAAGTTTGTTTGATTACTACACAAAAATAAAAGAAGAGTAATTTCATCATTTGTATTTACACATCCGAGATACAAATGACGGATCACACAGATGGATCTCTGAATAAAAGGAATGTATCGATGTCTTCAGAGATAGGTGCCGAATATTACAGGGACATCAATGGCATCGATCTAAACGATATACCAGTTGCACTTTATCATTTACTTTCAATGGAGGACTCTGTCGTGAGCTGAAGATCAGTTCGAGCTTGCGGACTATGTAGAAAAAGTAGAAAAACTTAATTTGGAAAGGTCTAAACGTCCTGAAAGCTGGGGCCTAGTCATGTAATTCGAAACGACTAAAAATTTTCGACCTTTCAGGAAAATGGTGTCACATAAATCGTTACGACTAATTTTTGACAGCAGTTTCGTGCGAATTTGAGTCGACAAGCGGAAAGTAAACTACTAATAAACATACGTAATTTGCGTCCTACAACTAATTGTATTAGGTGGAAGTTTTGAAAATGTAATAACATTTTGAGAAATCATAACTTTTGTATAAATGCATTGATTCTAGTGCACCTGTTGCATGGAACTGCCATTTACTAAGTCGAATGAATTCCATGACATGAAATATATTTCGATTCGACTTTCGTAGTCGACTATAAGACGAATCGAAACAAAGTTACATGACGAGGCCCCTGGTGTTTTTAGGGCAGAATTTTCAAACTTTCTTCCTTTGATTTAAGGCGCTAAGATGTTGTTGTTTCTTTCAGTAAGTTATTAAAGTTATGTTTAAAATAATCCAAATATGCCCACGTAAATAATCAAAGAAATTTGAGTTTATGGAAATCAGCAAAGATAAATATGTACAGTGTAGAAATAACAAATGTAAACAGAAAAAAAACTAGATTAAAGGGCAATTCTCTGGGTAACCAAATGCCGTCTAATATAAATCTTTGTGTAGGCATATGAAAAGCAATCTTTTTGTGATTCTTAATGCACATAAATTGCGATGTGTTCGAATTTAACCTCCGTTGGAAGGGAAAAGACCAAATATATATATATTTCTTCTATAATTTTATATATTTATATAATTTAGATGAGTAATACGCCTCGGGACTGATCAGGTTAAAGGGTAACAATTATAACGTTCGAATTTACTAATAACTTCTCGAGCAATTAACATATCATCAAGACTTGTTGTCTCCCTATAGAGGTTCTACGATTAATACTACAATACTAAAAAAATTGTTTTTCTTGTCTGCTAATCTAAATGGCTTCAATTACTGGATAATCGCTTAAGACTCCACCCTGAAGTCAGAAATGGAACAACTTTTTTGTACTTTATAAGAAGGGCTTCAAAATTTCGGGCATCTTCAAAATAACAACTTAACTTTAACGTTATTACGGAATTGATTACTTCATGCATGTGAAACAAGCCAAATAAATAGTTATTGCTCTTAAAGCAATTCTTACATTTTTAAAGCAAAAAACGTGTTCTGAGCGATTTTTAGTATAATTTCAAAGCAAAACTCCAGGAAAATCCATCACAAGTGGCAGCACTGAGCCCTTGGGTCTGGTCGTTTGGTCAAGAAAAAGACAAATCCCGAGAGAGAAAAGTGCGAAATCGGTTCGAGAATGGAAATCACACTATGGACTATGCAACCGGACGAACTGCTTTGCATATCTCAAAGATACAAAGATTTTGTATCCACGGGAAACCCAATGCCGCTGGCTACTACTTCTGCAGCTGATAAGGTCCCCAAATCTCTGGTGTAGTGCGACCCAATCAACCCAGCAACTTCGCCCGAGTGCCAAGCCAAGTGCTGAAGATGCTGATTCCAGCAGCTCAGCTGAAATCTGCTGCTGCTGCTGATGCTGAGTGCTGTGCTGGTGCTTAACAGCCCCAGATGACGAGATGGAGATGGAGACGGAGAGGTATTCTGATATCATCTTTGAAGTATTTATGTCGTCAATTATGGATGTGTGGGTGCATTTATGACAGCAACAGCACAGAAACAAATTCCCCTGGTGTTTGCACGTGAGTGCGTGGTTAATGTCGTGCTTACGACACGTCTATTGTCTCGGACAACTGTCAAATTGATGGCGTTTCGTTTTCGCTAATTATGCGCTTGCATTGCAACGCTGCCGCTAAATTAATTAAGGTGGGAAAAATAACGTTTTCTGTCACTTACATTTATTCTTTCCTGGGAAGACTCTCTCCGGGAACTGGAATTTGTTCGTTTCGTCTCAGGATGCGGTGAGTGGTGGCTTGTTTTCTGTTATTTCGCTCGTTTTTCTTTTCTTTTTTTTTAAACAAACTTTTCTAAGTCCAAAATACTTTTGAGAAATTTACTGAGATTTCACAATTTTCGCCAACAACAAACTGTGGCAACGTCTTTTATATCTGAATCAAAGTAATTTACTTGGTCGGCGGTGACGACGGACAGTTTAAAATTAGAAATTTCCTTCGAAAATTTCTCAACGACTTCAATCTGGACAAAGAAAAGAAACAGAAGAGAAACTTAAGATTCGGAAAATTTTATTTATACACAACAAAATTATTAACGAAAAACGTAATCAAGAATTTCTCGTCGGTGGCGAGGACCGGGGAGGCGCGCGTCAGCTGGCTCCTTCAATCAACACAGCACACTATTTTTAATTTCTCATAAATACATCACTCAAATATTAATTTCCTCTTGATAATAAAATAATTCACTTTTTCATCATCTGCTCTGCAAAACACTCACTGAATCACGGCCGCGTTCAAACTTTGTTTACCGTCGTCGATGTGGATCGGGTCGGTCGGTTGGGCTATTTCTCGCTGTTTAGGGCCTGTGCCTGTTCCCTGTTCGCAGCAGAATTTCTTACCGTGAAAGCTGTGGGGGGAACGGGTTTCAAATTCAATTCAGACGAGATTTCCTCGCAAAAGTAAGTGGAAAAGATCGCGAAAAACGCTCGCACCGGACGGACAAAACTAAGCAAGGGAAATTTATGCACCACAAAAACCAATTGGGGGGCGGGGAATGTAATCGAAATGAAACGAACAAAATAAAAATTACGAAATTCGGAAAAATAGCTGAGCGCCTTACATTCGCTGCAAGATGTGGAGATTTTCAGAAATTTTCCCGAAACAAGGGCTTTCGCTTTACAGTGGATCCCAACTACTTCAGAGGACAGCAAGAGAAATTCCTTTGACTACACAGTGAGGAGGTATTACTTTTGAAGATACTGATAAAAATTTCACCCGGATTTATTTTTAATATAATATTTTACATTAATAAGCAATAAAAGCGGCAAAAATTCTGCGGGGATGCGAAATAGCGCGACCTCTCGTACACGTAGTCGCTCGTAGACTGAAAACAGAAGCTCAAGTGATACAGAATTTTCCTCTGCAACTCGCAACTCGTTTCAGGCAAATTCTCAATTTCTCCACCACTTGTCGAGGTGCGCATGACCAGCTCTTTCTATGCAAGAGAAAATGTATTCATTATGAAGAGAACAGTGTAATTGAATATATGGTCTCTCTTCATTTCTAATTGATGTGTGCGTGAAGGTGTCAATGTGTGCACCCATATTGTACTAAACTATGTACTAAAACTCCAAATTGTAAATGAAAGGTTTGTTTTGGGACGTTGTCGGTGTACAATTTTTTTGTGAATTGTGTGGCTGGTTCTGTTCCTGTTGCCGTGTGGAACAGGTTATCCTGGTTGCCTCCGACTCCAACTGGAGATTCTAATAAGAAACTGGGGAAACGAAACAGAATATCCGTGTGTGGCGAGCACCTGAAATTCCCCCCATGTACAGTTATTGCACTAGGCAATAGAATACTTGAAATTATTTAATTACATTGGCGCCAGCTATCCGAAATTATTGTACATATTTCAAAGATAAAACTTTGTGCATAGTGACAGCAATTTTGCTACGATTTGAGTGAGACATGAGTTCACTACGAGAAGATGACCAAAATAATTACAAACCGAATTTTTGTTTCTCGTTATTTCTTCAAATTTTTAGTGATAAATGGTTAACAGTTCATCAGTCCCAGTTTGTTGATTATTTTTCAGTGTATTCAATTAAATAAGTGCAGTTTTTGGAAAATTTAAAAATAAATAAAAGTGGATACTGCGCAATCATAAAATTCTTTATAAAACGGGGATTTTTTTCCAAAAGAAATAATGAAGAGCTGGATAAAAAGCTATGCCACTCCACATTCTGGTTATCTCCTAACCTCATTAACAATAAATGGAAAAATATGAGAAAAATGTAGCTAAAGCTCGAGAATCGACCACAAATCTCGAACATTTCCTGTTTTGAAGCAACATTTTCATTCATCATATAATTCGCACGAAGAATTTGAATACAAAGAATATACATAAGTCGAAAGTCAGTCTAGGCTTCTTCTTTCCCACACCGATATTCCAGTATATCAGTAGATTAAGGGCAATTAATCTGCTCAGGCCTAGTACGTGTGTTGAGCGGAACGATCTAATCTAAAGGATTTAGATATTAGTGATAAGTAGGCTAAGGGAAACCATCTGTTCGGACCTAATACACCTGTTGAGCGGAACGGTCTAAGGTAACCTGTTAGCCGTAAGAAAATTAAATTGTTCCTTTAGCCTATAAGCACATATTGTATTAGCAATTAACCACAATACAGGAAAATTGAAAGATATCTCTGCTTTGAACTCTATCGACCCTGCTCTCTCGCTCCGTAAGTCACTGGCCATTATCCACTGGGATTGTTCAGACAATTGCTCCTGTGGTGCTTTGCTTGATATTACCGTCCGTGCCAGAAAATTGCATTGCGTTGGCGCCCGACAGTCACCATACCGGGAAATAACGTCACAAACTAATCTATCCTAATATAAATAATTCTAAGCTAATTTAGATGTTAATTTTTCGTTTTTCCAGAGTGTCGCTAATGCGGCCTTGGAGATTGAAGAGGCTGCAATGATTCGTTACTTGAAGTTTTGGAAAACTCCCTTAAGTGTTTGGGAAAGTATCTCTGTTACTATGCCAAAGATGAAGAATTAAAATTTCTAAATATTTGTAGAGTCCGTTTCTAAGGGATGTTGTCGAGTTAACCAAGATGGGGTATCTTCCCCGGCGGATGCAGTAAAACTTCCCAGCCAAGTTCTCTTAATTTTTGCGGGGTAGTTAAAGATGTGTGTGGCCTACAGTTGTCATGGTGGAAAACGACGCCCTTTCTGTTGATCGATTCTGCTCAATTCTTTTTTTGAATTGCTTGTTGCATTCCCTCTAATTGTTGACAGTAAATAACTGAGTCAATAATTTTGCCAGACAATAGCAGCTCATAATGCACGATGCCCTTCCAATCCTACCAAACACATAACATCATCTTCTTTGACGTCAATCCGGGCTTTGCCACATGTTGTGGAGCTTCTCCATGCTTCAACAACGATCTTTCTCGCACAATATGTATTGTCATAAGTGATTCACTTTTCATCGCCCGTGATCAACCGCTTCAGAAATGGTTCAATTTCGTTTCGTTCCTGTAGAGATTCATAGATGAAAATTCGATCATCAAATCATGTGGCACCCAAACATCGAACTT
Source organism: Dasypogon diadema (assembly GCA_006980735.1). Lineage (NCBI taxonomy): Eukaryota > Metazoa > Arthropoda > Insecta > Diptera > Asilidae > Dasypogon > Dasypogon diadema. Next base: position 49,648 of record QYTT01088298.1, on the reverse strand, counting down.
CTCTTTGTAGCAAACTTTCTCCAAGTGGTTTAAAACTGTTTACTGATCGATATTCTTTGGCCAGGCGTTTGCTTATATGCGTCTTGCTTTTGCCATAATTTCATCAACATTCTCTGTGACTTGTCGACCAGTGTGAGCAGCATTTTTGATGTTAAAATTACCAGAACGAAAACGTCTGAAGATCTTTTGGTTGTTTGTTTGACGTATTTTGACCATAAACTGCACAAATTTCTTTACAGGTCTGCACAGCATTTGTACTTTTATCAAAATAAAATTGTAAAATTTGGCAGAAATTTCATTCATTTTGAAGACGCTCTAAATTCAGTCTGAATAAATAAATTCCAACAGTTTTTGCTTACCTGCTACTGTCAAATGTCAGCTACAAATTGACGCTAAATATGACCCGATGCGATTTATATTATCTGAAATATGTGATTCTAAAGCCATCTACCGGGAGAAAGATTACATACTTTTTCAGTACCCGATATTTATAAAAATTGTAAAAAGTATACGTCAAAAATATCTTTACAGAAATGCTTTCAAGTGTCTCACTCAGCAAAACAACCACGGTTTTCTTCAGAAATAGCAACATCAACACTAACTCCAACATACGGAGTAGTTGCTGTCTTTACATGCTAATATTTCGTCATGTCAAAAAGCTATCATTCCTAAAGTGAATGCAGACATACGAACCCAAACGGAAGTCCTTCAATGATACTTTTGGCGTACACGCTGATCGTGAACGCAGTATCTACACTTGTAAAAGTAACTAACGACTTCATTACACTAAGTACCGATACTTTAGAGCATTCACACATTAATTTCTTGCTGTGCTGCTCTTACCAGAGTTTCTATCAAATGCTTCGGTATTCGGCATTTCAAATTAAATCCTAGTTATGGACGATTGTGAAAAATCCGGATACCGACAAGGATTTCGCATCAGTTTAAATCCTTAATCAAAGCATTATTCCCAGGAAAGAAAATAGAAAGCTTAGGTTTCAGCGGCCCACTGTCACACCTTCAATATTTCACTCAGTGTCAACTTAATGGAGCCGTAAATTGTGCCGGAGCGAGTATTTCCTTCTGACGATGAAAATGCGCCTCATGATGGTGTATCAGAACCGCACTAAATTAATAAATAGCTCATAAGGACATAATTCATCA
>QYTT01088298.1:21854-48464 GCA_006980735.1 Dasypogon diadema | reverse complement strand
AAATAAAATTGTAAAATTTGGCAGAAATTTCATTCATTTTGAAGACGCTCTAAATTCAGTCTGAATAAATAAATTCCAACAGTTTTTGCTTACCTGCTACTGTCAAATGTCAGCTACAAATTGACGCTAAGTATGACCCGATGCGATTTATATTATCTGAAATATGTGATTCTAAAGCCATCTACCGAGAGAAAGACTAAATACTTTTTCAATACCCGATATTTTCACTAAGTCAAATGTCCTTCTGTTTTGCTATAAAAATTGTAAAAAGTACACTCAAAAGACGTTCTTGAAAAAATATCTTTACAGAAATGCTTTTAAGTGTCTCAATCACCAAAACAACTACGGCTTTCTTCCGAAATAGTAACATCAACACTAACCCCAAGAGACGGATTAGTTGTTGTCTTTACATGCTAATATTTTGTCATGTCATAAAGCTATCATTCCTAAATGCAGACATACGAACCCAGACGCATGTCTTTCAAGAATGATCTTTCTCAGACTTTTGATGTACTGCAAAATTTAATGGATGCCCTTGGGCGTTACGAAGTTTACGTTCTTCCTGTCTACCACGGTACTGAATATGTTATAATTAATTTCCCGCTGACCGTGAATGCAGTATCTACACTTGTAAAAGTAACCAACGACTTCATTACACCAAGTACCGATACTTTAGAGCATTCACACATTAATTTGTTGCTGTACTGCTCTTACCAGAGTTTCTATCAAATGCTTCGGTACTCGGCATTCCAAATTAAATCCTAGTTATAGACGATTTTGAAAAATCCGGATACCGAAAAGGATTTCGCATCAGTTTAAATCCTTAATCAAAGCATTATTACCAGGAAAGAAAATAGAAAGCTTAGGTTTCAGCGGCCCACTGTCACACCTTCAATATTTCACTCAGTGTCAACTTAATGGAGCCGTAAATTGTGCCGGAGCGAGTATTTCCTTCTGACGATGAAAATGCGCCTCATGATGGTGTATCAGAACCGCACTAAATTAATAAATAGCTCATAAGGACATAATTCATCATACAGAGCGAAGGGTGCAGATAAACACAAGGTGTACACACAGGCGGTATAAAGAGGAAAAATGCGATTCACGACAAAATTAACAGGTGAACGTGCCTTTCTGTTGCTCACCTTGTCGTTTTGCCCACATCCAGCCCCGGCTACAGAGATTTGTATGAGTCTCTTCGCACTAGCAGCAGTAGCAGTAGCACCAGCACCGGCGGTAACACGGGAATAGAATCCTGACTTGAACACTATGGTACCCTAATCCCGTCCCATCTTCTGGAGAGTATGTCCTTTCCATCAGAAACTGTAGTCTCTATACATTTCGGGTGTGCGATGCGGGTGCGGGCCGAAGGCGGAACGATACTAAGCAGTTTTTCTTACGGTTTTCACTTTTTTCCCTGGGGCCGGAGGTGTAGTTGGGTGGAGACTAATTAAATGTCAAAAGTTTACGTGTGGAGAATATTTTTGCACCCCGCTCCACGGAGCATGCCACTACTCACGGTGGACCTGTGGACCTGCTGCCGTATTCATTTCGTCGCTTTCAAAGTATTCGAGTATTTCGCAGAAAGCTGGGATGATATGCCTCCCCTGGCGTACGGGGGTGCACGGGAAACGCAGGCAGCAAAAAATGTCTTCATTGTAACCATGTTCACGAAATACACACAAAGGACGGGCTTAAGGGACTTAATTGACGGAGTATTATGCGGTAATTTTTTCCTTGCTCCTTTAAGTCTTTAGACATTTTTGGGATTTTTTCCCCAACAGCCGGGCGACATTATATAGTAACGCAAGGGAAAATGAAGTCGTATCCAGGAATTTTCATAAACAAAGAAACATACAGCGGAGGCTCAGAGAGTTACTCTGATGCAGCGATATTAGCAAGCAAGGAACTTCCTTGCCGAAACACTGAAGAAAAGACCAGTCCTTCGCTCCATAGTTCGCTTTAATAATTTAATTGCTCCCGTATAATACCCGTGTCACTGCAAGACTTACGTGAGTCAAGGGGAGCTTAATTTGCCCGGCTACAATTTAAAGAGCTAATTACTTTCGGCGGGGAGTGGAAATGGTTTCCTTCGGCGTATGGAACTGGTGTACTTGGGCGTAGTCGACCTGTGCTGGAGTTGTAGAACGTACAAATTGATCAACTCCTTTGAGTCTATTTTTGGTACTTTTAGAGCGTATTGTTTACAAAATTTGTGTTACAGTTTTAAGGAGATCTTTTGCATTTACAGTTTGTGGGGTAGATATCCAGGGGAGAAATAATTTCTAGCAAATCAACAAAATGTGGAAAATTGACCTGAATTTTCTTGAATTGAAGGATATTTTGAACCATCCAATATTATGATGCACGTTAGTGAGAAACTCGATTTCGATAATAACGTCCTCCCCGACCAGTTCGTGTCCTCGTGTAAAGTGTGCGTGAATAAGGCAATCAACGCGTTGATAACATCCCCGCAAACTGCGTTTTGATCTGACGGTGGTCTGATATCTCGAGTTCACTAATTCCGGATTTCCGCTGATCGGAATCTCCGCAAAATGTTCGTGCCCAAGTTCATTCTACTTTAGATGGAATGCTGCCTTAAATCTGTTCCAGATCTGTATTGTGTAGATCAAATCCCAGGAACAGCCGTGAGAAAAGTACGGGAGGAAGGGGAGTAGGTAGTGACCACCACAGTGCTACTCATAGCCGAGAAATCGCAGTGTCCCTCTGGCAGAAGACTGCTTCAGGGTAAGAACCTTCGATTTCACGATCCAAACGGTGAGTTCCAAACCATCTATCCCCATTGGCATGCAGGGTGTGCTTTCAGCGACCCATCATTTTCCTCCTAAATCAGAACGCAACTTCTTTCATTTAAGGTAGCTTCAAAAAGCCCTCCCTCCTTACCCTGGATCGTTCAGCCTGTCATGCATATATTTAATACATGTCTTGCCTCGTCGCAGTTACCCTCGCTTTGGAAGATTGCTTTTGTGGTTCCCGTTGCTAAACATTATAAGGCTAATGCTTCTGGTGATTTCCACCCAATAAGCCTTTTGTGTTTTCTGGCAAAGGCTTTGGAAAAGTTGGTCTGCCAGCAAATATCGCAGTATCTGGAATGCTACAATCTTTTGAGTCCTTATCATTCGGGTTCAGAGTTATAGTTGTGACTCTACCCTCGAACATACGCAAGGCACTAGATAGCGGTCATATTTGTGTTTGCGTGCTGTAGGATTTTTCTAGGCTTTTGCCACCGTTAACCACAATAATTTAATTTCTGAATTAGCCAATCACTTCAATTTCCATCGCACAGCGATCTCTCTTATTGAGAATTTTTCGGCCGGTCGATTTCAACGGGTGAAGAGGATTGGTCGCTCCTCTGGGTTCCTACCCCTCACAATTGGCGTTCCTCAAGGGCCGATTCTCGGCCCGGTACTCTTCAGTTTGTATATTAATGATCTTCCGAACGTAGTCAAGGACTGCGGAGTTCATATGTATGCTGGCGATGTGCAGGTGTATTTCGACATACCTGTTGGCCTAATGGAGGACTGTATATACCGCTTGAACAATGACTTACGCAATATTTTGGACGGGGTTACCATGAATAATCTGTTGCTTAACCTCTATAAATCGCAGTGCATCGCCTTCCACCGCCGTTTGTCTGACTCCTCTGTTTTGCCCCCTGTCATTCTGAAAAACCTGAGTATTCCTTATTCTGTCCGAGTATAAATCTTGGGGGTCATCTTAACGAAAATATGTCCTGCCACATTGGTGAGATGCTAGGCAGAATTTATGGTGGACTGCGTCGCCTGAGGCTCTCTGCTAGCGTATTGCCTGGGAATACACGCATGCTTCTTGTCAAATCTCTACTTTTGCTCTACTTTACCCAAGGCTGCCTTATATTCCCGCACCTGGACTCTATCTGCTCTAGGAAAATCAATGTGGCCTTCAATGATTCCATCAGGTTTGTGTTTGGCTTTAGAAGGTTTGACCATATTCTCTTCATACAAAAACAGCTTGGTTGGCTGTTTCTTAAATAGTCATCTGTCACGTAAGCTCCTTGCTTCTATACATAAAATCATTTACTGCATGCAGACAGATTATCTATATAGTCAGATGGAATTCTTAGGCTCGGGTAGGCATCTCGATTTGTTGATACCACATTTTTGACATTCTGTCATGGAAAGCTCTTAGTTTGTGCACGCTTCTCGCGCTTGGAATCCTTTACCCTCTGCAATTCAGAGGCAGGACTTGGCTGGCCGGTTCAGGTAGTTTGTGGTAGTTAGTGGGGCGCATCTTGGGGCGTTGTGTTTCCATCCCTCCCATGAGTCTGCTATCTCGGGTAGTGTTTTTAACTTTATTTTCTAATGTTAAGTCTAATTAGGTTAATATCTTTTTCTTTCTCTCTCTTTTCTTATTGTTTACTTTTGGTTTGAATTGTATTTTACTATCTCTTAGTTAATTTTCCCTTACTTTACTTTTAGTACTGTGAAAAGATTCTTTTATATCTTATTGCACTATTTTTTCTTTTAATAAAGTTGAATTGAATTGAATTGATTTGTATTTGCATTTGTACAGGGGTAGAATCTGAATAACGTTTTTTAAAATGGTTGTTTTATTTAATAGTAGCAACAAATTTTTTTATATCTTTTTCAGATGCATTCTTCGACGGCGCTAGGAAACATGACCGCTCATAGCTTTTCTAATCAGTCTAGTTTGAGGCGAAGGAGAGAGCAATTTTTCCCTTTTCCGTCCAATGTCTCCTCTGTCTATCTTTCTGTCTATATGAAATGCATTTTTTGTTTGTTTTTCTTTTCGTATTTTAGTTTTCTTTTTAGATTTTTAGCCAGTTTTAATGCTCCTTGTTCCTTTTATTATTTTGTCCGCACTTTATTACTTGCATTTATTTTTTCAATTAGCTTTAATCTTTATCTTTCAGATTTAATATCCAAGCACAAAATTACTCCTCTGCAATTTTTAGCCAAAAATAGGACAAATTTATAAAAATTAATTTGTATCAGAAAATTCCGCAAAACTTTAAAAAAAACGACGAATAATCCTAGACTCAATTTGTGAAATGTCATCAACAGGTTATAACAACACTAACAAATCCGATAATTTGAATGGATCCATCCAACAACGCACCAAAATCCAGAAAACTCCTCACACAATTGGATGCCCCGAAATTTCCTAATGGGTATCCTTACAAGTGTCTGTTAACACTTGTTATTACTTTCCTTATCGGCAACCGGAAATACTCAATGGAGCAGAACAACTGTCAACAATCAGAGTTAGTACGAAAAGCTAAAAGAAAACTGAGTCTTCCGTTTTCATTATATCCGCCATCACCGGAGGGAAAATTTATGAATAACGAAGGACAAATTGAGTTTAAATCAAAAGCAAACACCAAAGGACTCCTGTCAGAATGTTCGGATGGAGTAACCCAGAACAGGGGTGGTACGACCGGGTCACAAGTCTGCACTGAAGGAAATGACTTGGTTAAGGAATGACTGCCTAACCTAATAGCTAGCTCGACGGCTGATCTCAACGGACGGGTGAAGAAAAAATGATGAAAAATTTCCTTGCCTTGTCAGCTTTGTTCATAAAAATTAATTCAATCCCCCTTGGGCGGGAAGGGTGACATTCGAAACACTGTCACGTCGAAGGCTTTTTCCTCACACGTCCCCCTGTTGAATTCGCTTGACAGAGTGGCGAAAGGGGTAGCAGGGATCAAACGAAGTTGCCGCCACCTTAGTCCTTTTTTATATCTCTAAAAGATTTTCTCCTGGTATCAGATACCTACCCCCGTTGCTTTATACCGCATTTATCGGGGTCCTTTTTGTGTTGATTTCCCTGATACCTATATCTGGAGCCGACAAAAAAAGCGCCTCGGGTAGGCCCACCCACCTTCTCACATTACACACCATTCCCGCCCCCATTGTTTGCGTACCTTTTAAAACGGGAGCAAGTATTCATTGACTTCCGAGCCACATTAAATTATGACGAGGCCTACAGAGCAATATTCTTCTGACAGAGAATTTCGGACCGCCACGAGAAAACATTACGGCAGGAAATAAAGGATGGGCCCACTGGAAATCTAGGCGCCTTTAAGTGGATTTAAGTGGAGCTAAATTGGATGCTGTGGGAGATCATTGGCTTAGGGGGCTCGGCTTTAGGACGCATGAAAACAGATTTTAATCAATGAATTTGCTTGTTTCAGGTAAATGTGATGGATTTATTTGATGCGAGATATAAGATATAAATTAGACCCCACTTCAACGCCTAAAAGTGATTTGTGATTTTTGCGATGTTCATTAATTTACCTTTGTTCCCTTCCATCGGACTGTGCTCAGGTAAAGAATTTCAGGTTGTGTTAATGTGCTCAAGGATTGGATAGCGAACGACATTAATGGTAATTAGTAATCTTATTTTAGGCGCCAGGTTTTCAATTCATTAGTCAAGGCATTAAGCGTAAGCATCCTACAAGGCGGTGTATCTTTAATTTTTAAGTAGGAAAGTAGTCAGCAGTAGTAGTAGTAAGGGTTTCCTAAAATTTTTTCGGGTGTAAGTCACTTTTATTAGGATATTCGGTAATACAGACGACTTATCTAGATGAGTATATGAATGCGTTAATAATAATAAAAAAGGAGATTTCATGCCAAAAATTGTGACTCACTTGCAACATTTGTCAGGTTAAAATTCCCTAATTTCCTCTCGCCTAAGCTGTGCTATGTACATCAAAGTGTTGTCCCTTTAGCTTAGGCAATACCTTAAAAAAAGAAGGAATTACGACATCTTACTGTTCTGGAGGGTGTGTGCTACTGGAATCGCGTATCTGAAATATGTTACAAGGAATTAGATCAGAGATTTTGTCAAAACGGTTCTATGAAAATAACACTAAAATAGCGAAAGATAACTAATATTACATCATCGCTCCAGAATACCGGTATGTATTTGAATACCAACGCCTATTTGGGGATTTATCTAGTGTAATTAATGCAGCACAAAGGTATCCGAAGTAAATTCTAGTCTGGGTCTAATGTGAGTCTTGTAAAACCGGTTGGCTGCAGAAAGTCCAGGTACTTCATCGAATTTTTATACCCTAGATATAGGGTATTATCTATAAGTGTAAGCAAACATTTGTAATGCATAAAGATATTCAATATACACAGAAATAAATTATATTGTCTGTCTGTCCGTACGTTCGTCCACACGTTATCTCAAGAATGCTTTAACCTAGAGATTTTAAATTTGGTAAAGAGATACCTTCTTAAAATTGATAGATCGAGTTCGAAAATGGGTCAATTTGGGAAACTCCTTTATAGGGTTGCCATATGAAGCTTACAGCTATATTAAATATAACAAATCGCTTTTGTTCTCTTAAACGGAAATACTTCGAAGTAGATGGATAAAATTTGGCACACAGATACTTTATTAAAATATCCTGGCAGAAAATGAACCAAAACATGGAACTCACTCAGAGGATTGTCATATGAAACTTTTAATTTTTTATTTATTAAATAAAAATCCTCCTTTTTAGTCCTAACGCGAAATGATTTGTCATCCGCAATCCTGTCCTAAAAAGTTATTTTATATAAAAATATTTACAATATGTAAATTTGGAGAGCGTGAAATTTTAAAATATAAAAAATAGACTTTTTGGTATTTTTAAATGGAAATTATAGGAATAAAAAGATAGGACTTTGTTAGAAATTAAGGCCTATCCTTTCGTTGTATTTGATCATTTTCTCGGGTCATTTTATTACAAAATGGAATGGTGGAGGTGCGAGGTTGGATCGATAAGTACTCGTGTTTGGAATGAAACAATTTTTATTTCATTTTCCACGGTAATCTTATTACACACACCTTCTTCACCCGGGCGAGTATTTTTCCGGTCAGATCTGGAGAAGGGGCATAGGTGCCACTATTGGGACTTTGTCAAGTTTCTGAACCGATTGAATTGGTAATTTTTTGGAAAATATATTTTTATGATTTCTATATTTTTTAAGGCTTTCCTGAAAAGGAGATATGTTTGGTTTTTCTGGAAAAATTCATTTACATAGGATATTTATGAAAATTTAAATTTTAACGTTTACGAGCACATTTTTGCAAAGTCCCAAAATTAAGATATTTTTGGTGTCCGAATTGCTTTAATGTCGCGCTTCTAGTTTCTTCCGCTAACAGATGAACCTATTCGCCATAACCGTGTTCTACGTTTTTCACCTAATCCTAATACCTTCCTACTAAAAAATTCATCCTTTCCATTATTCCTATAATTTCTTCCAAACGTTTTCCATAAATTTCTATAAATTATTTTATTTCTTTTAAGCTTGTAATATATCCTACTCTAATTTTAGCCTAATTAATCTTCATCTAATTTTCAGGTTTTCATCGTCGGGACATCATCTCTAGTTCGGGCAATTGATAAAAGCAGAGATAACATTTTTTTATTTTGTATTGCTGTCGCTATATAGTGGACGGAAAGATTTACTCACTTATTAAGTTTTGATATGATCTCTAGGTGCCCTTTAGATCCCCTACAAGGTATATATTTTGACTGATTTCCTTTTCTGCTCCGGTATCTTCCAGGCTAAGTATAGAATTCTATTCATTTCGTCGTATTGGGAGTAACAAGAGAAGAATGGACCAAGAAGGGATTTACCAGTGTCCCACAATCCCACAGGGTGATCGCTTTTAGGTAATCTTTGATCGAAATCTGAAAAATAAATCGGAAAATTTCCTTGCAGAACAAAGTTCAAACTAGGGCGACATAAAGGGAACAACACATAGCAAGGTAAACATCAATTAAAATTGTTCCATGTTTAAATCCTCCTTTTCAGGTAACCAGAAAGGCTAAATCGTAACAATCTCCTCGTAGGGCGACACACTCCTGCCTCCTTCAACTTCTCGTCGAATCGGCCCGATATTTCACTATAGTCCCACTCCGTGATCGTCCTCCCTTTCTCCAAAAAGTTTATGTGGATTCCTCCTTTCTGATTGGTGGATGGGACCCTCTTTACTTTCTTGGAAGCAGATCCAACTGGAAAAGTCCATTGTTTTGGTTGTTGTTTTGTCTCATGGCACATATTATGATCCATATTATGGATCTAGGTTCCATTAACAGTGACAACTCACTGATCTCAGAATCTGATCTACACGATCCAGACCTGAGATAGAATCGGGCCGGTATTTCATCTAAAATTAATGAATTAAAGTATTAAGAAATTTCAGGGATCCCGATAAGTGGGAAAGTCCACTAGTGCAACGTCAGATGGGATTACAATTTTCAGGGATTTCATGAACGCCTCTGGGGGACTGCATTCTTCATGCACACAATCCAGAAACAGACGAATTAATCGTCTCGACACGGGACAGTCCCAAAGACTTACATCCACTGACCCTAGGACTAAATTGATGGCATTTTCGTGTTGTGGACACTGTTTCACAGATACCGTTTCTACTTTTTGTGCCTTCTATTGTATCTTTTTATATAATCACATACTCAGATCTTTAAAAGGTAGGAGGTTTTTCCGCATCACCAAAATCTTCTATCTGACAAAAATCTTTAACAGACAAATCATTATTTTGTTTCAACGCAAGTTTCAAAACAGTTTCATCCATCAATTTTACATAAAGCAATTGTTTTTCCGTTCCATCGACGTGGAACTTATTCTTACTATTTTTGTACGCTTTCGTCTTAAGGTAACAAAGTTTTCGCCAGAGTACATGCCAAGATGTTGCATGAGCTTTTGTTTCCTTGCAATCAACCAACGTGTATCTTCCACTCGAAAGAAGTCTACTATGAATAGTACAATAGATATAGTTAGGTACATGTTTCCCATAGTGCTGCACCGCATGCACAGGATTAAGGTGGATACTATTTCAATTTGCATTGTTGTCCTGTGGCACTTAATAACCACTTAATTTGCCTATCGAGGAATGAATCCCTCTGCGAAAGAGTCCTTCATCCGCTTTTTGTTCTCACCGGAATTGCTTGTTGTCGTGGTACAAAAATTTTTAATTCTGAAAGCATCTGCTAAATAAACAGGACTTAAAAGCAACAGAACAAAACAGAGCGGACAAAAATCGTCCGGCATCCTCTGAATAATCTGCTTGCTGGATGTTGGATGCTGGTCGTTGTGAAATTGTCAAAGCCGCAGTGCAAAAGTCGGCAGAGTGCGGGGTCATAGTCCAACTAAATGGAAATTTAAAAACGTCTCTAATTATTGCTGTTAATAACGGTTTATGGGTGCCTAGAATTTTTAGTAGTTTTTCCGCATTTATTATTGTTGTGTCTATTTTTTGTTATCCGGAGGCTCTGCTGGTCGTTCTATTTTTAATTTCAACTGTCCAGTTCCCCCGGAGTATAGTGCTTTGCTGCAAGGGTACAGAAGCCCTTTCATTTTTCCGCCTTACCCCTGCAAAATTACCGACTCTCGAGGCTATGCCAGCTGAATATTTATGAATGCGTTTTGCGGGTGGAGCGAAAAACTTTTGGGCTGACCGTCCATTACCCACCAGAATAGGTTTAAGGCTCACGGATGGGGGTTGACTTTAAGCAAATCCGAAAACAAAATATGCGATAACTTTTCATGCTAATTTTAGCCCAGTTTCGGAGGCTTCAGTGGCGTGACTGTATGTTTATAGGGTCGAATGAGTTACTCAAAACAAAATTTGCTGCACTGGAAATAGGCAATTTTTGAGATTAGTTTCGGTTTTCTTTCTTCTATTTCATTTCAAAACTGTATACACTGCAGCGACAGTTTTGCAGGCAGCTACTAATTAATGGTATAGGGTGGTATCCAGTAAGATATATGGAGACACCTGGAATTGGGCCTTTACACCTCGGCCAAAATAACATTTACCAACCAAAAACTTCTATAAAAGGTGAGATCCTAGATAAACCGTGCGGAAACGTACAATACATTTGTAAAACCTTGAATCCATTTAAAAACGAGTTAGTCGTAGTAAAATGTGAGGGGTAAGTATTTTCTTCCTAGAAAAGATATTTCAGTTGGAAAAAACATTTTTCCCTGATGAGTCCTTTAACATATTCGAGGCTGGATGTTGTTTAGAAACATTCGTGAGAAAGCTCCATACAAAAATGCTTTTGCAGGGAGAGAGTTTTTTTATCATGACGCAAACGGTGGATGACAACCGGTCTCGAATAGGTTCACCTTTTGTCTACCGACATAAATAAAACTAGAGATAGAAAGTCAGATAGCAAGCCTGCACATCTCGCTGAGACGGCAAGAGTTAAAATAAAGTGGAAAAATACACTCTAATCTAATATAATTATCGTTCGAGGGATATTGAAGCAGACCGCAGCCTTGGGGTGCTTTTTCAGCCCTTTACCAAAATTCATCTTTACATCTTATTTATCTAATCGTACGTAAAGAGTGATTTTCCGTGGGTGTTTGTTAAAAAGCATATCTAATACATCAGGAGTTCCTCAAGGTAGCCATTTTGGGCCAATTTTATTTCTAATCTACGATGTAGGTTTTCTTTTTAAGCACTCGAAATTCCTATGTTATATTGATAATGCGAAAATTTTTCGCACTGTTACCTGCCAATCAGAATGTGCACTTTTATGTTCTGACTTATCCACTTTCCTTAAGTGGTGCCCTACCATTAAATGTAGATAAATGCACTTGTTATTCACTCGGAGAAAGCATCCATTGATTTCTCATTATAAGATAGGAGGCCACTGCTTATGCAGACTTGACAAAGCTAAGAATCTTGGTGTCATTTTCAATTCTCTCTTTACTTTCAATGACCACATCAAAGCGTAGTTGGTAGGGTGACCTCCACTTTAGGTTTCGTGAAAAGTTGATCCAAGGAGTTTAATGACCCTTATTATTACTAAGCTCCTATATTGCATATATGTTAGACCGACTTTTGAATATGCTGGTCCTGTGTGGTCGCCATCATACACATGTCATATCAATCTCATTGAGGCTGTTCAGTGAAGATTCCTCAACATTGCTCTTCGTGGCCTTCCCTGGAAGAATGCTTTTGATTTATCCCTTGCCTCAACCACTGGTACCCAGATAAATCGCCGTATCTTGTGTGGGATTTGAACATACGCCAACAACGGAGAAAGTCTGTGTACGTACGCCTCAGCTCGCTCGACCAATGGCGCGGGTTAGAGATACCCTAACACCATCGCGCTTCTGATATTTTCTTCAACATGATTTTTCCAGGTCAGCTTCTATTCCAGGTATTTGATCCATCTGGAAACGTTGATCTCAGATTCAAAAAGCGTAACTAATTCAAATTCCACATCCCTTGTCTTGCTAGTGAAGATTCTGTCTTGTTAGCGTTGATAGTAGGGCCCTATTTTTCACACCACCATTCCACCACTTGGAGATCATTCCTCATGATGTCAGCGGTAGTGAACTCACCCCTTGCTATGAACGGTAGGTCATCCGCAAAGCCAATCTAATCTAGCAAGGAAATTTTTCATTTAATACAGCTGGAGGTTTCATATGGCAACCCTATGAAGAAGTTATTGAAATTGGCCCATTTTCTGACTTGACCTTCAATTTTAATAAAGTATCTGTTCACCAAATTTCGAATATCTAAGCGTTCTTCCGGACACACGTGGATAGACACATAGACGGACAATCAGACGGTCAGATAGACGGACATCTATTGAACGATATCTTTTTTCCTCCCATTAATATAGTTTACTTCTGTGCATCATGTGTAATTTTATGCGTTACAAATGTTTGCCTGAGCACACGTATATAATACCCTAAATCTAGGGTATAAAAAGTCGGTATGGGGAAGAAACACGTCTTTGACTGTAAAATCGAAATTTACCTGAATGCCTTAACTTGAAAAGCAGGACAATGTTTCTTAATAAGTGCTCCATCCAAAATCAATCGAAAAGCAAAAAATCGTCTTTTGCCCAAAATTGTGGTGATACGCACCCTTGCACCCCAGACTTTTAAATTTGATTGGAGTTTTTGTTCATTTGTAATGAAAATCATCGCCATCAGTTTATTTGGTTTATTTGGTATGTGCATATTTTATTGTCTCTCCACTTTGGCTTGACCTCGTTACTATGGACCACGTACAATTGTTCTGTCCACACGAAATATTTTTCCAACAGTTGCCTTACGTTTTCGAAAGCCGGCAGGCACCAAGCAAAAAACAGACTTTCAATCCTTTGTTCAAATGTAAATTTCAACCACCAAATTCGTTCAAAACCAGATTAAACCTGAAATGAGCACAAATCCATCAGAAAACCTGACTGGCTCATTTTCGAATCAAATTGGATTAATACAATCTCCTGACCTGAGCTGATCATCATCATTTCATGTGAGTGCAAGCTTTTGGTGCTGTTGAGTGTGCTGAATGAACAACGGACTCAATGAGGTGTAAAACCCCCGAAAGGATAATAAAATCGGACCAAAAGACTTATCAGTCGAGAATCAGTTTCGAGAAAAAAACGTTTTCAATTAAAAATTCAATTAACCGGAAATTATTGTAATCCAGTTACGATATCTGGCCCATGTCCATATGGGGATGGGTGGTAAGGTCAGATCGCAGTAGGTACCCAGTTTATATCGGACCACTAAAGAACCATTCCAGTTGATGCAGAGGTTGCAAGAGGTCCACAGGTCCACCCAGAAAGGTTCGCCCTTATTGTTTTTCCACTTAGCACTACCGTTTGATGAGGTGAGCAGAGATTGAAAACGCAATCAACCGGTGGGTAGTAAATCACTTTCAAATTTATTCGTTAGTAAATCTATAAAAAATGTGCCTTGAGCTTCAAAAAACAAGCTGCAAGGATGGGAGTGCCAAGAGTTGTTTTTATTCCGTGACTTTCTATCTTGAATAGCAAGAAGAAAAATATTTGTGCGTTTTATTTCATTTGTAAAGTCAAATTTTAATTGATAAATTTGAAAAAAAAGTTATATCAATTTTTAAAATTTGATGCTTCATAACTTCGGACTGAAAAGGGTTATAGACAACAGTTGAGGGCACTTTAAAAAGGACAAGGGACTTCTCTATCAAATGTTGTTTAAACCAATTTCATAGGGTGTACATTGAAAAAATGTTGGTGTAAAAAGTGAAAAAGTACGTAAAAATTCAAATTTCCTTTTACCGCCCCTAAGGATGCTTTCAACCCTCCCTGTGACGTGAGTTTTTTCTTAACGAGACCTCCTATACGCTAGGTGTTCTCTGATTCTCTGTGTGTATATGAACTGGGGAACTCAGGTTGGCAGCTTGTTCTCTACCAGCCACTTCTTTAGAGGTTAAAAATCCAGATTAATAGAGTGAGGTGCACGTCTGCGGACCTTCTTCTCTGTGACTATAAAATAATATATCAATTTATCTGGGTATCAGTAGTTGAGGCAATTTTACTGATGTGAATTGTACTTGCGAAGCCACTGGGATGCTGCACGGTGAAAATTTTATGCCCAAAAAAATAAGAAATTGCGGCTTCCTTGCTACATTTGTCAGGTTAAAACTTCCCAATCTCTTCTTCCCTAGAATTTCCCTCCGCCTAAGCTATGCTGTGTGCATCATAGGGTTGTCCCCTGAGCTTAGGCAATACCTTAAAAAACCCGCTGCAAAATTTTATACCAGACTGTCCACAATTCAGTCCTGATCTCAGTCCATACGGTTTCCATCTATTCGGATCCCTGGAAAAAAGGATTAGGTAGCCAACATTTTGCAAGCGATGATGCTGTTAAAGATTTTGTGCTCAACTGGCTCAGGCGGCAAACGTTAGTTCTAAAGCTCTACCAAAATCGATGTTTAAAGACTGTAAACACTCTAAAGTCGTCTGCACATGGCAGGAAAATCGTGGTAGACTTCTACCAAAAACAAAATCACTTGGTAATCACATGTTTTTACGAAATTGGTGTCTCTACCAATAAATAATTTCTTTACCAGGTAACCGCGTAATGCGTTCTACCAAGTGCTCTACGGAGTGTCTACACATTCTGCCAGTTTTGTAATTTTGGTAGAGCTTCGATAGAGTCCGGCATTTAGACGAAAAAATACTTTCTGCTAAAATGTCTACAGTAGAGTTTATCTAAAGCTTTATAAAGCGCCGTGACGTCCTAAAGAAATCGTGGTAGAGCTCTACGAAAATCGATGCTTAGAAATGGTAAATAATTGTGGATACTCTTGTAAAGGTCTAAATAGGTAAGTTAGGTAAGGTAGTACGCTACAGAAACTTTACTGTAATATTTTTAGTAGAGAAAATTCTCATATGTAAACGCAAGTGGTAGAGTGTTCTATGACTTTTTATTATATCCACCGTCTCTGTCAACTATTTAAACTGATTTAACATTCTTGGAAAGCTCCACCATATCCTTCTGTTCATAGAAAATATTAACTTCAAGATTTCATCACTTTGGAAAATACAATTTTGACTTTTCATTTCAAAGTGTATATTTTGAAATTTTGAAAATTATTGCTCGTATGGTAGAAGGAATATCCGACAAAATAGGTGGCACCACCAAAAATTGCCATTCCTACCACCAGCCGCCAGGTAACCCGACCTAGGTTTGTTGTCTGAGAGAAGCAGGCAACATTTTCGGCTGAAAAGATCTCAGGAGGAGCCGGATGCACTTCTATGTAACTCAGGTATCTCAGTATCTCGAATTCAGTACCTTCAGAAGAAGACCCCTGCGGGAATTAAAAATCTCTTGGAAACATTAATTTCCTTATATTTGCGTCCGTTTTTTTAATTAAAACATTGAGTGCGGCAATTATCTTTATTAGCTTTCGTGAGAGAATCGCGTTTTAAAATGCATATGTACTGAGAAAGCTTTTAAATGTCAGTCCTTGGGTACTGACACCGCACTCAACCTGTTAATGGAATAAATTTTTTTTTCAATAGCATGTTCAAGTTCAATTTTGACATCTTCTCTTATTAATTCCTCGTGTTCAAGAATTTCAGCATTAATTCAGTAGCATTCCCTTCTTGCCTCGACCCTTACTATCTTAGCGAGCTTTAAAAGCTTGCTGCAATCGACTGTTCTGAACTTCCACCTCCAGATGATGAATTCTCTATGGAAGTGGTTTGAAAAATTCCGTTCTGGAGACAAAAGTCTAAATAGAGAGCACCACGAAAAATAGCTTATACTTTTTGATAACGATCGCCTTCGAGCTGTTGTGAAAGCCAATCCCAGTTGATGTTGATTATCCCTCGCATAAGAATTTAAGGTGAATAGCAAAACTATTGGAAACCATCTTCGGGCCATTGGGAAAGTGAGAAAAAAACTTGTGTTGAACTTATTATCTACACACGAATAAGGTAAATACAAAAATTGTCCCTTTTTACCGATACTTTGCTCTCTCCATATTTGTTTCATCTCTGTATCTCCCAGAATTTAGTTTGCTGTGTCGTAAGATTTTGTATAGTTTTTAAAAAACATTTATTTTTGGAAAAAAAATAAAAGTTCTATTCTTCTGGAATAAAACAAATTCTTTAAATCTTCAAAACCTGCATTCCACATAAACTGAGAAAAACCGAACAGAAGCCCTGCACACATATTACGGATCTGGCACAAAGTTTCCTTGGGGTCGTTATGTGAATGAGCCAATTATGGGGAACATATGGCGCGCTAGGAATAAGTGTAAAAAAAGCGACGAAAATCACTTAATTAAGTGACTTTAACCGAAAGGGGCGCTTGACATAAAAACATTTCCAAGTTTCCCTCCTCAATTGTATGCAATTTCCTATAAAAGCTTGCCGTAGAGGATCTCGCCGGAGCCATTCAACACCACCAACACAGAAACCGCACATCCCAACTGGGATGACGGCAGCGTTCCTCCTGAGTCCTGACAGTGCCCGCACCTCTCCAGGAGGCAAAATGAAAGGTTGCATTATAAATTTCAGTCATGTATCTAATAACTCCGAATTAATCATCTTTTCCTATCAAATAATGATTCACACATTTGCGGGTGAAAACTTTGCCACAGCAATACCCCGACTTTGGGGACATGAACTTCTATTTGGAGCTAGAATTGGGTGGGTAGAATGGTAGGCAAACGCTTGTTAGTGGTTGGGTCGGTATCGTCCTGGTTTTCCCATGTGTCATCCACCAGTGGTGAATATAGAAGGAGTAGTAAGCGAGGAACGTTAGGATTCACAAAGTACGCTGCTTTCATAGTCAATTTTCTAGAAAGTCGTAAGGAAGTGATGACAAAATTGAGACACGGGCTACAAATTGCGATTCAACCTTAATTTAAGTTTTGTCACGGATCGAAGAAAAATGGAAGATGTGATAGAAATTTCTAAAAATCCTTTGATTGATGAATATTACTTGTGCTGATCAACCAGTGGGAAAATTTGCATGTTTGGATTTTCCGAGATTTGAGAGATACGCATCTTTTTCCCAAAAATCCACAAAAACTGCCGGATGAATACGTGGAGTTTGAAGGCTTCCTTTTTGGGTTACGATATGGAAAGGCTTTTGCATATTGCGGGCAAATACTGTAGAAATATGCTGAGTTTTCACGTATCACTTTTTCCTGTTGACGCCAATTTGGCTACACTTTTGCTACCCTCAACACATGAGTGATTTCGTATTTATTCTCTGGGTATGTTTTATAAAAAAAAGTTGTGTGTGAAAATTTTACAAAGATTTTATAAATTTTACTTTTAAATTCTTGGCTTTCCCTTTATAATTTTTCTCCCGCAAATAACACAAATAAAGCTTCATTTGAATTTCTAGTTACAATCTTTAATATTTCACATGTGGGCAGCCGTGGGTTAAGAATAGAGGTAGAATTTTCTTAGCATAAAAGGCGATTAAAAGGACGCATTATGGAATCAAACTAGGTGCGGGGTCCGAAAGGAGTTATGTGTCCCATAAAATTTTTTATTCAGCGCTTGGAGTGACTAAGCCCAGTGATGTGGCCGCGGGTAAAGGAGCAAAAAGCTCTACGATACACGTGCAAGTGGCGTTTATTCACATAGTGTAGCATGCTTTTCAATTGCTTTGTGTGCAGTCAAATTTTATAAGATCGCAAATCCGTAATCTGTTCGAATAGCGAAAAAATGAACGTTTAGTACAAAGAAGACAAGGTACGCTCACGCTGAAAGCTCTGAAATTTTGTGACGTAAACGTTCGTTCCTTCCTCGCTACTTTGCACTTGTTTAACACGTTGAGCACAGCAATTAGCATAAACACTTTCGTGAGAGAATTGCCTGTTAAAATGCATATGTACTGAGAAAGCTTAAAAATATCGGTCCTAAGGGAATGGCGTTGCGCTCAACGCCTTAAAATTCAAAGTGTTTACACGATTTGCATAGTGTTTGAATACTTATGCTGGCCCCTGTAAATGCTATTGTAAACAAAGCGTATTCAGTTTTGTGTAAAACGGTAGTCTAGGGTGTTCGATTACTCCCAAATTTCTCTATGGCATATTTATCGGCAGCATCTAATTAAGTTTAGTCGGGATCTGATTATGTGCCATCCTACGTTTTAAAAAAACATTTTTTCTATCCCCTCCTTTCGCCAGTCTATGGAAATATATCATATATACTTCCTCTACATAAAAGGTAATACGTGAACTGATAAATAATAAAACACTGCCCATGCTTTCAGCCGTACTATAGTTATTGGAAGCAATAGTGTATGAATAAACAGGAATCAACAGTTTTTTACGAGATAGATCAACAGATCCAAATTTATTATTACTGACATGATATACCCTGCCAAAGGTAAACAGGTACACTGCATATATACCGTCTTCACCAAGGTATTTAATAAATTTTCTCACAGAGTATTTTTTACTGCGCTTACAAAGCTTGCCGTTCCTCCAAAGTATTTATTCTGGGTTAAATTGTGCGACCAGTCTGAATAGGTAAAGTTGAAATCGACTGTGTCTTGTCCTAACTGATGTCAAGTGTTCCTCAGGGTAACCATCTGGGTCCCTTGTTGTTTTTTTCTTCTGCATAAATCGGAAATGGTTATTTCGATATGTTATAACGACATGACAAAACAAAGTCTTTTAGTACCAAAACTATTGTACTATTTTCTACCATGCCACTAAATTCATTTTTGGTATCTTTTGCTTTTTTTCATATCTGGCAATTAAGCAAGAAAGCCAAATTAATAATAGAACATTAGCTTCCCACTCTTCTCTTCAGCGGATATTTTTTAATGTAAGATTTCCCCATTTTAAATACTCCTTTTATGTTACGAGGGAAGAAATGGTATCTTATGCTAAACCATTTACTAAACATATTAAATTTATACGTAGATAAGTAATCTACTAATTCAGGAGAATAAGTAGTTGTTACCTGTCCCTCCTTTATATAGTTCCCTTGCATTACTCAGTGAATGCAAATCCATGTCCTTTGGCGATATACACCACTATGTAGGAAAATAGATATAAACTCTTTACGATTTCGTGTGAATTCCTAACCTGAAAAATATAATTTTCTTGAAGGAAAAAAAATGCAGTAAACTCCTTATCACAATCCGTTTCCATCTTTCAGACAGTACAATTCCCCGACATTAGTATGCTCAGCATAAGCAGGAAATATATTCATTATCATTGTGGTTCTAATTACAAAAAAAAATAAAATGAAAGAAAAAACGTCCCAATTGCCTTGCGCCCGTATTAAATGCAAATTATTCAAAAGGGATTATTTTTCAGGTCATGAATACCAGGAGCTCAACCACTAATGATGAACTTGCCTTGAAAAATTCATCTCGTCTCCGCCGCGAACAGAAGTAGCCTCTCGTCTTGACTTCACTTGAACAAGGACAAGTGAAGGAGCACATAAATAAATTTTACAAACAAAAATTCCATTTGCATCCATCGTGGCTGGCAATTCATATAGCTGTCAAAGTGAAATTGAAGTGTGCTACTAAAATAACTGCAGGAGTCTAGATGAAGGGCGGGGGTGGGGATGGGTATGGGGTAGGGAGGGGTGAACTTTTAACGGTTCGCATATTCGCATGGAAGGAATGAAAAAAAAGCCTGGGATCATCGTCTGCGAATTGGATATGCAGGACTCGTCATCACCATCAACATCATCAACACCATCCGCAAAGTAGAGGAGCACTGACAAGAGGATGGTTTGAAGAACATTCGAACAAAGATGAAAAAGGCTGGAAGACAACCTAGAAAAAGTGATAACAAGGACTGCAGTGGTACAGTGAACCAGCAAAATCAGTACACTGTGTGGGATGCAACTCAACCCCACTAGCCAGGTCTTCAATTTGAGACGAGCTGACTTCCATGAAGCTAGTGCTGAATTTCAACGTTAGACACCTATAATATAGCGCAAGCAAACTGTGCAAGAGTGGTGGAACCTTCATAAGTGAGAAATGGCTTCCATTACCATCCTTCTGCAGTCTAACTTAGGGTCTCTGCTGTATGTGGATAGACAGAGCTCTAGGATGGAGCCAGACCTGAGGAGATCGCGACCTGCATACATAATGCGATCGAATGTCGTTCCATATAGTCACTATAAGTTCGTCAGGGACGTGCAAAGTGGAAGATTGGTTGGAAGGTGGCTACCGGGCCCCAGGAAGTGGTAAGTACAAGTACAGCAACTGTTCTCACGAGTTTATTCAAAATTTTGTAAGAGAGCAAATGGGACTAAAACTAAAGTGGTGGTCAGCGAGAGAAATACCTTCTTGGCTATAAAACTTCATTAACGAAATAGGAGGACATACTTGTGCTGTGCCCATGGTCTGACGAGAGGAATTCTAAATAGGGTTTTGGCGCAATGTCGCCTTAATTGCAGGCGAATTGTACCGGTGGCGATTCAACATATGTTTGTGTGATATGCAATAAGTTTTCCTTTAAAAAGGAGGCCCTTAATAAGTTCTGGTACTTTGTGGCATTTACCAAGTTCTATGAAGTACTTGAGGATTAATTTTCCTGAAATTTCAAACATGCAGGTTGATTACATTTACATTTAATAGTTACACGCAGGAACGTAGCCCATTCCATTCTTCTGTGAATTTGTGAGAAATTCCAATTTTAGTTCCATTTTGGTAGGATTACAAATTCTCAAAGGAATGTAGTGCACCTCCAAACTCAAAATATTCTTATGGTTAAACTATCATCCTTGCAAATTGTACCCAATTAGTTAAATACAACGAAAATAATTTGTAGTCCTTTCTGGTTTCGGAATTTCTAATCTTTAAGAGGATGTGTTAATAAAATCTACTTTTAAGGTGTACTGCAAACGAGTATGAGTTGGACAAAAGTTGTGATAGGTATATTATCTTCGGTTCGGACAGGACAGGATAATACATAGGTATTTCTACTTCACTACGCAACCATAGGTATTTCTAGGGCTGGACCAAATCTTGCAGGATTTCAGTGTTCCTGCATAGTTCACAAGAGTGAGATATAATAGATTGCTTCTTGAAGAGTACTATGGTCACAGAATGCAGAATCAACGAATTTGTATCTTAACCCGGTGGCAGAGGATCGCCGCTATCTCATCATCCGCCAAACAGAATCGTGAAGAGGTATCGGTTAAATTTTCTTTTGCTTAGATAATGCCTCGTTTCACAGTGTCATGTGAGGAGTTCCGAAATGGTCTTCAATTCACCCTTGCTTAGTGCTGTATACGGGTTTCTGATTTAAGGTTGGTCCAATTCCAGAATTTTATTTATTTCTTTCGCCCTGGGAAGTATAGTCCCATCAATGTGAGACACACTAAAATTAAGGATCGACCTTCCTACCGAAACCTCTCCTTACTAGCGACTCAATCATTTCATTGCTTCTGATTTTCTGATGTCACAGTATAAAATTCTGTCACGTCCTGGTTTCTACTCAAATAAGGATGCTTCCGGCTGGAACATCATTGTTTGGTAGCCTAGGTGTCCTGTGTCTTAAACATTTCACGGCAGCCTTGGCCAATATTCGTTCCGTCAGAATGATAGACAATGGTTCGCCGGATTATATAGTGCGCATTCAGCAAGTTAGCTCCTAAATAAATTGGAGTTTTGATTGCCCATAAATCCTTTATTTTTCGGATATTATTTTGGAGTGATTAATTTATACTAATCGCTATGCCCACTGTAATTCCTGCTCGTTGTATGGGGCCACTGAAAATATAATTTCGTTGTAATCATGTCGACATACAGGGGCAAATTCTAGAGTAGTTTGCGTGTCGTGAAATAGCGTATGAAAGCTTCTTCAAAGTCATTAATAGCGTAATACAGGACGTGCAAGGTTTGCGATGAATACCACCGGGGTAATAATGCATCAAGATATAAAATAAAATTTGAATGAGGAAGACCAAACAAACACGGTCACAGATAACAACCTTATGGTACGCTCGAATATCCTCAGGTAAACCGCGACAGAAAATCAAGGGCATTGTAGGAGAGTATTATAATCGATTATACAAAATGCTCTACTAAAACTGGTATAAATACAATTAATCTGTTGACTATTCTCAATAGCCGGAGTTGGAGTAATTAGTCAAGGTGGTATTCCAAAATTGAAACGGCTATCGAATTATGCATAACCACTTGCTACATATGAACTCTTCTAAATCTGAGATATCTACCCTAAGCAGTAAATATTTTAGCTTAAAGTTTGTTCTATTCTAATTCAATCCACAGATTCTCATTGTTTGATAATTCTACATCGCTTTGCTTGAAAGAATCGATTCTGCTAGAGTGAACTTTGAATCTATACTTTTTTAGTTTATCTGCTACAGGCAGATCTTCCATCATCTGGTTGGGGAGCCCCTGCTTCCACTTTTAGACATCCTCAGCTCTTTATATTATATAAAGTGGAGTATAACAATTACTTCAAACTTCATATCTTTTGATTTTATTAAACGCCCTTCTCTTCTTGAGCTTTTCCAGCTTATGATTCCAATAATGAACGTCGAACCTTTCTTTTTCTGCATTTGACAGAAAAATTTCGTTTTCTGAATGAAGCGACAGAATATCAAGGACTAAAATGATGAAAATCATCCATCTCATATTTTTGATAGATTTTTTTATTAGGATTATACTTGCGAAGCCACAGGGATGTTGCACAGGAATAATTTCATGACAAAAATTTTGGCTCACTTGCAACATTTGTCAGGTTAAGATCTCCAATCTCCTATTCTCTAATGTCCTTCCATTCAAGCTGTGCTGTGTGCATCATAGGATTGTCCGTCTTCTGAGCTTAGACGACACCTTAAAAAAAATCATTCTAGCATAAAATTTTTCAAAAATGTTTTTTACAGGATAGAAAATTTTCACTATAAGCCCTCGATATTCTTTTGGTTTCTTTTATTACTTCTGTTTTGGTTAGATTTTCTCCCTATACGTAATACACACATTTCCAATTGCGTTCATCTTTATCTTCTACGCAGAAGATTTGGTTATCCCGCCAAATTTAATGATTCCTTCTTGACCTGATGTGTGACATCTTCTGGTTTAATCTACTGTGTTATAGGAGGATACTTTCAAGTGAGTCATGCATCGGCTTCTATGTCAGTTCCCGCTTCCCTTTTCTTCTTTTTTTTCAAGGCTGCGCTTCAGTATCATAAAGCACCTCTTCAACCTTGATTGTATTACGGAAACGAAATCATGAGATACACTCTTTAAATTTGAGATTTTTTTAAGGATTACCTAAGCACGGACACAGGGAAATTAGGTACGATGAGATTAGGAGATTTTAACCTGACAAATGTTGCAAGTGGGCCACAATTTTTGGCATGAAAATATTACTTTGCAATATCCTCGTGGTTTGGCAAGTACAACTCTCGTTAGTAGAATTGTCTCAAAAACTAGTACACAGATAGATAGCTGCGCCCTTTGCATGAATCGAACCCGGAGGAGGAGAAAATCTACAGACGGCGTGATTATGAGAAATACCCAGAAATTTACTAACAGAAGACTCTCTCGATAATTCGAAACGAAAGCCTTCTTAATCTTTGTAAATACATACCAGTTATGGTGTGATTTTCGTAAACCTTCCTTTCTGGTACACTTTTAGCTGTTTCTTAGCACACTTCATGTACAGATGTAGCCAAATCAGCTTGCTCCTTCTGAACTAACATCTTAAAGAATCGCTTAATACGAAAGTATAAGATGGGAGTTCGTCAGTCCAGAAAATGGTACTGTGCCAAGAAAAGCCTAAAAAAAGACTATTATAGACGAGTAGTTGTGAATGAAATGGTGTTGTTTCTAAATAAATAAATAGTATATTAATTAATAATTCTCCATCATTTTTTCTGGAAACAAACTGGAAATATACGTATGACTATTTCTATGAGATATTCTGAAGAGTAAAATAGCTTCCTCTACAGTAGCAAAGGATCCATTATGATACGGATACGTATATCTTTCGCCATTTTCAACTAATAGTTATGACCGAGATATGACCTTGGCCAAAACACATATCCCAGTTAATCCCCCAAATTTATTGTCCGACGTAACACAAAAGTGTCATCAGTCCGGCAATGATGATGCTCTGTTTCAATTATGTGGCATCCTGTGACAAATGATTCAATTATAGAATAAACTTTAAATTTGAGATAGCGTAAAGTAAGAGAATTTTTAAATCTGCTTTCGTCGGGTCGTAATTAATTTCAATTCTCATATTTTCTTATGACAACCGTGACGGCCCCTGACCGTACCATTCATAAATCTGTTGAGCTTCTTGGCTCATAAAATCTTCCCCATTACTTTCTGTTCCGAGTGGTTTGCTGACAGAAAAGAATTGTCCTGGGTGTCCGAGTCTAAGACGCCCACAAAGAGGTGTTACATAAGAAGATTTTCTCAATTTTCACGAAACAACTTTAAGAGGAAAAGTCGTATTGTCTGTAGGTTTGTACTTTTGTGAAAATGCGATTGTCCATGTGTTTTTCAACTTCAGAACTTCTTTTTTTTTTCTTATTTACACAGAAAATCGTGCCTTCAATCATTTGGCCTTTCGCAGGACAGCGACAGCTAAGGAAGGATATTATTAAATTTTTCTTCTTACACTGTTTCTTTTTCGATTTTTGTTTATTGAATCAGCGAGAAAATTTCATTTAAAGAGCTTTCCTGAAACATTGCCAACTGGGTAGAAAGTATTGTGCTAGATGCGCACTCGTGCGATATAATATTAAATATGACATCTTATAATGGACCGTTTTTAAACGTATTCTTATTTTGGGTATTCTAATTCAAGTGTCTTTTCCTTTGGAAATTTTCTTTACGAAAAACAAGAAGAAGAGTAGAAAAATACATCTTAACGGTGATCAAGGTTCAGAGTGATTCATTAGTAAAGGTTTTTACGTACCTAATATATAATGCTGATAACACTGTCCCATGAAACAAATAATGAATATCATATAGCAGATAATGAAATGCCTCTTCCTCATAGCTAGCATTTCCAGAAATTATTAACCCTAGTCCGGGAATTATTAACCCGAGTCCAAAAATTATTAACCCGAGTCCAGGAATTATTAACCCCAGTGCGGGAAAAATTATAATAATTTCTGGACTACGATCAATAATTTCCGAACAAGAGTTAATAATTTCTGCACTAGGGTTAATAATTTCTGAAAATGCTATATATATTGAGTTTCGATTCCTGATCCGCCAGTGGATAAACACAAAATTGTCGCTAGGATCGATAGGTACGAAATAGGTCCGATTGTGGGACGAAATGTGCTGATGTGCTAGAAAGAAATCTAAAGGAAAAGGTAAGAAAGATACCTGAGACAATAAGAAGTGCATAGTCACAACTGGAGGTTATAACCTTAGCTATGAGTGATGTATGTCGGAAAGTAGCCCTCTTATTTCTGCAGTTAATCGGGACGTTGAAGGCGCCTTCGACAAAATTCAATGCAGAAAACTGAAAATCAACTTGCAAGTACTTGAGGTTAGTACGGTGGGGGTAAGACGGGCGGACAACACATTGAGAAACAAGGTAATCAGGATCTAGATCGGTCGCGTAAGTGTTAGGGGAAGAATCACCAGAGGATGCCCATAGAGAGGGGTGTTATGACTCCTTGCTTTGGAAACTTGAAAAGACGGAAGTTCGCGTCAGCCGTCCTCCTGCTCTCCTAGGCCGGAGTTTTCTTAGTTTGTCGGCAAGTTATCATATTTTCTCACCGATTTTGTTGTTATTTTATGATCCATTTCTCGATCAGATCTCAAGTGCGGAATATGATTGTGGGTCTTTGCTGAGGTGTCGGACTTTCCGCTCTCTTCGATTCCTCTATGTCCTCTACTCCAACCAAATGTTACCTCATTTTCCGTGGCACAACAATTGAAGCCTCCATTGAACCTCTTCAGACTTATATAATAGGACAGATTTAGGTCTTCAAGGAATATCTGCTGCACCTGTCCTGCCGTCCCTTATGGATCCGTCTGTGAATATAAAATTATATACCGATCCCTTCTGCCGAATGATTGTGAACCGGCCAAAAGTGTGTTCTCCAGATGTTGAGAAACCAAAAAATGAAAAGAACAATAAAGTGGATGATTTAGCTTTTGTCCCAGATACGAGTACCTTCCTATTTTCTTGTTCAGAAATTTTATAAAAGATATAAAGGCTTTCCCTTGTTAGAAAAATGGTCGTGCGCATTGGAAATTAGAACTCTACTTCTAGATACCATCTTGCAGATTGCCATTTATCCTTCATGCTGGGATGTTACAGAAGGTGGTG
>QYTT01088298.1:2321-13263 GCA_006980735.1 Dasypogon diadema | reverse complement strand
CCAGTGAGAATAGTGACTTTTACCCCACCGATGATGACAAAGACTACGGTCTTCGGAAGATAATGATTCTTCAACTTTAGAACCGGACAATAATGAAGAAATCTTGACAATAATGCGACTGACTCCAACGTTTCTTTTCGCAGTAAGGAGTCTTCCACATTTACTAAAATCAGCAACAAAGACAAGAATAAACCAAGATATAAAGAAAAAAAGAAGAACAGCAGCAACTAAAATCGTACAAAAACCCCACCGGAAAAACAGACTAAAAAGAAAAACTGCACCAACCTCTGCGGTCCTGACAAATTAGTAAAAGACAAAAAGTTGAGAAAAAACAGAAACCTTTCGACGGAAGATGGCGAGATATATGTAGTGTGGTCCAAGTATTCGTGGCCTTAGGTAGAAGGAAGGGCGAGGGAGGAAAAGGACAGTGGTTGCTTTTCGATATATTCTCCCTTTATTTCAACACATTTTGCATATCTTTTAATAAGTGCTTTAGTAGTCTGAAGATTTGTCTTAAAAAACCTGCCTAACCGCTTCATAGATTTCTTCATTGGAGTTAAACTTCTTTCCTCGCAAATCTGATTGGCAAATAAAAAATAGTTACTCAGGGTCAAGTCTGGACTATATGGTGTATGATGCGATTCTTCGAAGCCGCATTTCTTAACAGCAAGCAGCCTTTGAAATAGCAGCAGTGTGTACGGGCGCATTGTCGTGTAAGAGCCGTACTTTTCAGAACAGTTTTCCTCTCCTTTTCTCGGCAATGGCTTTACGTAACTTTCGTAGAAGTTCAGAATAATATATGGCCTTTACAATGGTATTACGTTATTTGTTGCCATGACCTTTCTGGTGCTTTGTGTGACCTTCGCTGTTTCTGGCACTGGTTCTCCGGGGTGATGTGATTCTATTGAATCTCTTTTGGACAAAGGATCATGGTAAAGAACCATAGTTTCATCTCCTGTCACAATCCTATGAAGAACACTGTTTACGTCGTCTTTACACAACTCCAAAAATTACTGACAGCATACAACTCGTCGTATTTTCTGCCCTGAGGGGAGAATTCGCGATAACTATCTAGCGCTGATTTTTATCATACCCTGATGCTCATGAAGAATCGGGAGGATACGTGTTTTTTATATACCGGTTTGTTCTGCAATTTCCTTGGCCTTTAACCGCCGGTCCATAGCATAACTTTCTCGACCAAATCCACGTTATGCTGTGTTATTACCGTGGGTGACCCTCCACAGCGTGGATCATCTTCAATTGACTCCCGCTCCCAGCGAGAAAGCTTTGACCATTGTTTAACCTTCAACAATGATGGTGAAGATTCTCCATATATACGATCCATCCGAACTTTGATCTCCGTCGACATTAATCCATCTTTTGTTAAAAATTTTATTACAGTACTTTTTCAATTTTCGACATTTTCACTTTTCTAGACAGGATCATGCTGGACATTTGCTGGACAAATTTTCTTTTATCAGGTTAATTTTTTCTACTAACAAGGAAAGATTCCCAACCCGTAGACGCCGATTTCGATGAAATTTGGCACATAGTTAGTACTCGGCGTGCTATATAAGAAACCGCTTTCAAATTGTGCTACCACTGCCCCCTTGGGGTGAAAAGCTCAAAAAGCTGCGAATTGGGAGCCTTTCCTTGTAAGTTACTTTCCAATAAATACTTTTAATGTTTCACAATTTTGAGAATTGTAGAGACAATAACAACACACCCAACACACAAAAACATTGTAATTCAGAGTGGTGATGTATATAGTTCGTCACAGCAATAAAATTAAATAGATATTTAGATGGGTATTGGCTTTTATTAAGTTTTATGAGAAATTCTGTCTGAGTTTATGTCTTTTACCTAATGAACTAAAAGTGAACTTTTTTATTGCCTGTGCAAAAGGAAATTTGCAAATATCACTTCAGATATATCCGGAAGCAGATGTTTACAACATCTGTTGTCCATTACGACTGACCAATGGTTAAATATTTTTGCAGAGCACCCTTCTACTTCAGTATAATGCATTCAGACTGTGTAATTATTTTACCCTTTTCAGTAAGTTCAAATGTCTGGGACATCCTTCTAATTAATTCATTTTTATTCAGAACGTACCCTTTCTTACTTTGCTTTGAGGTAAAGTGCTACCAGCTTTTATGACTCTAGGCAGGTGTGACAGTAAACCTTTTTGTAACATTATTGAAGGAAAGATTGTATATATTGTAACGATTTTTAGAAAAGTTCATTCAATAATTGATATCTGACTGATTTCTCGTACGATAAATATTTGTATAAACAATTTCTTTAATTGAAAAGGGCATAGCATAATAAGTAGTGTATTTGCTTCGTAAAATAAATTTACTCGTTATTTAAAACAGGTATAAGGGAATAATAGAATTATTATATTTTATATATAAGGAGTTTGCAGTATTTCTGGTTAACTTAGGTGGTTTTCTTTGGGTCTACTTTGGGAATTTGGTGGTGTTTTTTTTTTATTCCGGACACGTGACAAGGATTATCCTTTGGTTATATTCATCATTTATTAAAATCAGTTATCGCTACTTTAGCATCAGTTTTTCCAACATTTGTATTTGCTTTAATTGCTACGATGAATAAATTTAACATTTAAACACAAACGTCGAGTTAAATAATAAAATTAATGTATGATAACTCTTTATTCTACAGAATAAAAATAGATTGAAGCATATGCTAGATTATTTTTTTTGTATACCACAAGGGGTTTGCTTTGGATCTGTTTTCATTTTAAATAATTTTATTGACAGTTTCAGTGATATTGCCATAGTATGTCAAATGGTAAACTAAATAAATGTAATATAATTGCATTTATCCGTGACTTGTAATCATTACCACGTCGATTCCGTAATTACTATCTGTAAGGTAAATTGCTTACTTAGTCGATTACAGTGTCGATTACTTTAACATGGTGATGTGCTAGAGTGGCCGGTACCTACGAGCTATCTTATAAGAAAGACCTTATTTTATGGGTGAAAGGTAAGTCACTTTGGAAGGTAGGAAGATTTACTATTTTAACTTTGTAAATTTAAAGTCAGTTTCGTTAAGCCTAATTCATTTTATGATTATTCTTTTGTCTTAGATAGCTTCCGTCACAATAAAATGTTTATAACCGTGCCTTAATGTTAATTACTCAAAATACATTCCCATTTTCTTTCTGTATAGGTGTCATGTAGATGTAAATGCCATCCCACAATGCATATTAGTCATTTTGAAACCGGACAATTTAAAGAAATAACAAGTTGTTTTAATTCAGTCAAATGTTGCAAGTGGAATTCGAACCATGAAATTATATAGAAGTCTTTTAGCAACTTTACATGTATAACTCTACTAGGAAGGATGTGTGCTGTTGGATTGTAAAGTTTGGAGATCGCAATCTATGCCTTTATTAGATTGGCTGCTGATGCGTTTAAGATAATATTAGAAAGCCGCCATTTATCACCGAGAAATCAAATAAAATTGTTTAAGGACAATTCGCGACATAAGATCATGTATGACCACGCTATCTCCACTTGTAATAGAGTAAAAATCCAAAAATTACTATCCATCAAATTTGAAACAATAAAAATGCATTAAATACATTTGGCTGAAGAAAACAAAAAACGCTTAATGCCAGCATTTCCAACCATAAATTTGATTGTCGCCCATAAATTTCAATATTTTGGAGAGAAACGAAATATTGATTGGATTGCAAATACTTGTTGCCACACCGAAATGTTTCGTTAGAACGATTCATCAGAATAGTTCCAGTTCGCAGTGAACACTTTGACAATTAATTAACAGCGGAATTGTTCTGTTTACCCCAAGTGCAATGCTAATTAGCGCCACCAATCACTCGTTTGTCAAAGAAACTTGGTAAATAGACAATTTCACTACTTCACCCGTGTTTACTTGGAATTAGTTCGGTAAATTAGGTTTCAATCACAGTTGTAAATGATGGGATTGATGGTATCAATGCTGGTGGCATCTAGTCTGTATACCTGCAGTTTTAATACATTTCAATTAGTAATTTATAGTGTTACATTCGACTTTATGGCAGGTATTTTCGAACAGTATAACAATTTTTCTGAATTGTTTTTTATGTAGATGTCGAAAATATTGAACAAAGGTTCTTTAATCCTACTCCTACGATGGGTTTTCTGACATTGTAACCAAACCATTGGATTTTATTTTATTTGAAACATGTTTTTATGATTTTCAGTATAAAGGGCACTGAATCATCAAAACTTCTAGAACTAATCATCTCTGTATTGGCAGGAAATCAGGCCTTCTAAACGCATGCTCCAAGTATTTTTATTTTTTTTACCGAAGAACCCCATATACTTCAGTGGTTTCCTCCCTTTAAGGCCGTTGCAATTTTAGGGTGCTTTGCTCTCATTTCTTCAACCAGTTCTCGAAGAAGGCCATCTTTGGTATTGCATCAGGATGAAGGCAGGTAAGCAACCTTGTGCGACACTTTTTGAAAGGGCATTTCATCAGCTTTATTTTGATACGATTATCACGTGCTAGGTTGCATACCTTCAAATCCAGAAATTCTACCTAATCAGTGGAGCAATTTGTGAACCCAGTGGGATGTTTCCAAAGTAATTTCATGTCAAAAAAAAAAAAAAATTGTGGCTCACTTGCAACATTTGTCAAGTTAAAATTTCCCAATCTCCCTTTCCCCAGTTTTCTTCCGCCTAAGCTGTGCTGTGTGCATCATAGGGTTGTCCCCTGAGTTTAGGCAATACCTTTAAAAAAAGCACGAAAAATTAGAGAACTAAAAGAAATACAATATATAACTATTTCTTAGCAGTGATGTTACAACTAGAGCTATTGATGAATGTCGATTTCGAACCACATAATTTTTGGAGCACCCAATGCTCACTGAGCCGCTTGATCTCATCTACCCCCCCGTTATTAAATGAGTCAACGGCGCTCCATGATCTATACGGACTCTTTTTGTTCAATTTTTTTCCTGGTCCGTATGGATACCGAAATCGCAGACATTGCAAAAATGACTACAATTTTCCACAAGCAATTTAAAGTGTGTTTCGATCAGTGAAGGTAACAGCGATCTCATTAGCAAGCCATGAGTGCTGGCCTCGATCCCTACATATGAGTCGAACTGTTGGATCTCCGATCAGTGTATCTAGGCTAGGAGAGGCCAGCATTCATGTCGTGCTGATCGAATCACACTTCTTTTTTCCTTTTGTTCCAGTGCTGGTTAGTCGCAAAATAGAAACTTCTAAAATGAATGTCAGTATGCCTAACTTGCATCAAATAGAGCATATTACATAGAGGCCAATGCAACGAGATAAAAGATAAGTATGGGTAGGGACTAGGGACACCCACTCGCTCCGTTTGGTGGAGGCACAACTCATGTATTTCACGTTTTTCGGATACGGTGCTCTCACATCAGTAAGATACTAAGTCGGTGGAATGCCTATGGTACTTTCGGGCTCCGGGTGTTATGACGAATGCTAGATTTGAGGGAACAAAGAAAGTCTAAGTGGTAAGGATATATGAAAAAGGTGGAGAACTTATGGGTGAGATGGGGGCTTTTGGTTGAGATGGTTACAATCCACGTTGTATTCGATGCCCTTAAACTCTGAAGAATTTTGTTTTTGGTAAATTGCGTATTAGGGGAAGTACTAAATTGTTCATTTATTCCTGGAGCTTAAACTTCATAATATTTCAAAGACAGTACGTTCTAAGAGGTGACTTGGCCGTTTCGAAAAACCGAAGGAAAAACTGTTTATGACTGGCACAATTCCTACTGATAAATTGAATTAAATTTTGAATTGTGCTCTAAACTGAAGTAAGAAAAAAAAGTACCTTGTTAAAAATTTATTTCATCATCTGCTGGTTGGTTGGTTGCTGTAGGTCAGTAGAAACTCTTACTCTACACAATTTTCTAGCGTTGTATTAGTCGGAGCTAAAGCATTTGCGGAATAATATTATATTTAGCAATTTGCACAGATAGGCTTAGAGTTTGGGGTACATTAAGAAATATAAAATTTCTTATAAGCAAAACTGATTCCACCAAAGATTGAATTAAATTAGAGGCTGCCGATGGTTATCCTTCTACCAATTCGGATATCAACGAGGTAAAAATGAAATTGTATGCGGCCGATTCTTCTTTGTTTAGAAATAAACTACAAATCGGATAAAATTGTTTCACTAACATAAACTAGAAATATTATTGATATGTACCCAAAACTAAAAGGACGACAAAGTCTTCAAATGCACCGACCGACTTTACAACAACTTATAAATAACATTTAAACCGGTCTGCTATAAGGATTGAATTCATGTTCAAATATCCTTAACTAAATATGAAAACCTCACAAATTTTCCTGAATCCTTTAGCTGCTCATCCAGTGCAAAGAAAATTCAAAAAGTTTTTTATTTCGATAGTTATTACTTCTACCATTGTTGCACGAAAATGTTATCCAAACCATCATCACTTCTAGTAACTCCATTATGAAAAACTCATTACAATAAGACTCATCTTGGCCCGTTCAACAAGTACCTATAACCTCTATTGCTCCCCACCCAGAATTACAAAAGTCGTTGAATTTTATTACTACAATTTGAAAAGTGCCAACGGAGATCACAAAGGAGCACAGGAAGCGGTCCAATGGCGGAGGGTGTTGCAATGGACCAAAGGAAGCTGGATCTGTTGAATATTCTCTCGTAATCCTATTTTAAAGTTTTCGAACTATGTGCCTCCGCCTTACAGATCGTCAGGGGAGTCTAAATTGAGTTAACTCAGCAATACCTTGGACTTCAGCTCATTGTTCGTCTCTTCGTTCCCATTTGTCTGCCCAGCTCCTAGCACCAAGGAATTACCATCGTTGCAGGGATTTGTCCTTGCAATAAATTTCATTCGGTTGTCGCGTCTGTTTTGTGCGTGTTTTTTCCTAACTTTCTGCTTCCGGGCTGTTCCGATAAATTGGATATACAGAGCCGATATGGTCGCATGGTAAAGGAATTGTTCTAGTGCTTCTCAGAAGGCTGGTAATGTGGAGATTTTGCATTAATGAACTTTTGTCTTCAGAAAAAAAAATGTAGTAGAAGTTGCTTGGTTTGAGAGAATGTTAAAGGGAGTTTCAGGAGGTGCTTTGAAGGTACTCTCCTGTCCTTTACCTTTGTAAATTTTTATATTATTTGTCGCAGATTTAAAATCTACAGATCTAAAGTGTTAAATGTTTCGACTATCTGAGGGATGATATTCCATATGAAATAGGAAATAACCATAATACCATATAATTTCTTTTGCATAGATCGATAAATAATTAGGTATATACCATGCAACGAATCACGGTCCCTATTGCAAATAATTGAACGATATTACAGAATGACATTGACAGTGAGAATTATTATTTTTTATTTACTATTTTTTATTTTGTTGGAGAGAAATGAAGGGCATAAATTGTTTATAAGGTTTACAATTGTTTTTAAAATTTTTAAAAATATGAACAATAGTTCCTTAGATCAAGTTATAATAAATAGAAATGATTTGAATTTCTGGGAACTTTAAAAATGATGTTAATAAAATTAACACAACATAAGTAGAGATATTTTTTTTTGCAAAAGCAGAATGAACAAGAAAAGCGAAATTATCAGAAGGCTTTTCAACAAAGCCAAAAACATTTGTAATTAGAAATCTTAGAGAGATGGAATGACTATATTTTATTGGTGGACAAATAATTTTTCGTCGTTTTTTTTATCAAACATTGGGCATTTAATGTGTTCTTTCACATAATGTTCTATTTGAAGTATTGCCCATCGCTTGCCACTACTTTTTCCCATCTTTCTGGCAGCGTACGGATACCGCGTTGAAAGAGTGGTT
Source organism: Dasypogon diadema (assembly GCA_006980735.1). Taxonomy (NCBI): domain Eukaryota; kingdom Metazoa; phylum Arthropoda; class Insecta; order Diptera; family Asilidae; genus Dasypogon; species Dasypogon diadema. Next base: position 5,393 of record QYTT01088298.1, on the reverse strand, counting down.
CATCTTTTGAGGCTTTCCACGAATCGACCCAATTTTTGGCTTCTTCATAAGAAGAGAAGTGCTGTTCAGACAGGCCATTCGCCATCGATCGGAACAGGTGGTAGTCGGAAGGCGCGACGTCTAGAAAATACAGCGGGTGGGAAAAAACTTCCCAATTGAGTGTTTCCAAATAGGTTTTCACCGGCGGCGCAACATGTGGTCGAGCATTATCATGAAGGAGAATAACTTTGTCGTGTCTGGAGTAATAGAGGGCGCACTTTTCCTTGAGTGCTTGACTCAATCTCATCAATCGTGTTCGGTATACAGCCCCAGTAATGGTTTCGTTCGGTGTGGGCAACTTATAATACACGACACCAAGCTGATCCCACCAAACAATAAGAGTTTATTTCCATGAATATTTGGCTTAGCTGGTCCCCATAATTTTTTCCTTTTTGGGTTATCATAATGGATCCATTTTTCTCACTAGTGAATATACGGTGCAGAAATTCCGTTTATGCCTGCTAAGGGGCGTCAGTTCATATAGAACCCAATTTCCTTGTTTTTGACTTCAATGACTTCAACCGATGTGAAATTGACTTTCCTAATGACTTCAACCGATGTGAAATTCCTTCTTGAGTCACTCCCAAAGATTCTGCAAGTTCTTCTTGCGTTTGGCATGAATCCTGCTCCAATAATGCTTCGTACACTTTCGCCTTCCGCTATATTTTTTGTCTTCTATGCAAAATTCACCAATTATACCCGGGACTGAATGAATAAAAGTAGAATTTACATACTTTGCGTTGTGGATGATAAACTACTTCGCCTACAAGTAGAGAAGCAAACCAATCTTCAATAGAATAATTTCCACTGGTATATGGAATCTGTATCCTGGTATATGGAATTTGGAATTAGATTTATGTTAAAATTGTAACAAATTAGTAAAATATTATTTTCCTAACCTTAGTTTCGTAGATATAGGGTTGCATATGCCCCTGGCATCTGAGTCCTGAAATGAGGAAATAATACTGGTTAACGTTCAAATAACGCACAGTTAAAAATTAACTCACCTGTTTGAGAGTTAAAATACCACACAAATAACAAAAATACCTAAATACCACACAAATAACAAAATTCGGCCGTTGGCCTAGTGGGCTGAGGCGCATATCTGCAAATTTTCTCCTCTGTTAGCGTGGGTTCAAATCCTGCACACGACGCGGCGATATATTTGGGTACCACCATTTGTCTGGCGATATATCTGGGTACCAGCTTGTAATGGCTACTAACTACATTTTCTGTTATATTATTTAAAATACACGATATTAAAGTTTTCCACAATTTTCTTACGTAAAAGCATTTTTTAGCAGACTAGTCAAGAACTAGAAAGTATGCAGAAATTCCGTGTTTCTGCAAAACTCTCTGCATAAGGATTTATATATGAAATGCCTGCATATATGCAAACATGGTACACCACAATTGCTGACAGTTCTATTTTTAAAGAAGTTGAACTAGCTCCTCTATTATTCGTGCAGTCGCAAAGGGTTGAAGAAAGGGCCGGGACTTCACATTTTAATGAAACCACGAAAAAGAAGCGAAATGACATGTATGATTACAAGCAATGTCCATAAATTTCCCTCGATTCAGCCAAATATCCTGCAGATAACTCCACTAAAGTTTTCTAGTTTAAGTTCATTTTTCTGAACTTTTCACTGGAAACGACTAAAGTTGTCACCGAAGAAAGTTTAAATAATAAACGAGCGGAGAGAGAATTTCATCTGTACGGGATTTTTTTCTCTTTTTGACCGTTTAATGGAGTATATTCCAAGGGGAGGAAAAAGGAAATAAGTGCAGAAGTGGCCGAGGGGAAGAAGGGTAGTAAAATGAAATAAGCGGATGATATCCCTTGGATAAAGGTCCTCTAGAAGTAAGGGAAGTGTTTGGGAGACAACTATACTGAATCGCTTCGGGCTTAACTATCTCCTTCAAGTAGCATTTCTTTTGTTCTAGGATTAAAATTTTCCAGGAATTTTCTGACTAAAGGTGGAGGTAAGGAGATAGGCATCGGATATCTTGCGACTGCAATTAGAGTAACTGCTTCGTTAGAGCTTAGCCAACTATTAAATTTGCGTACCTACCTTGAGACTTTGAAATATGGAAAGTTTTCTTTCTTTCTATTGGCCAACAGTTAAGAGTTAAGATTAGTTTTTTGAGTTGAAACTGTAATTTGGATGGTGGAAAAAGTTTTATTAAATGCAATGGTGAGCTGCTGATTAACTATTGCCCCGTGCTGTGCTGCTTCTAAAACTACATCTCTAGATCTCTGTTTTTCTCTCAAGACAGCAGATAAAATTATTACTGGAAAGAAACAGCCATTTATCAAGTCCCTACCGTAAAAAGTGTACTTTTTCAAACGTTTTCTTCCTGGGGAACATTTAAAGCCGGGCTTAAGCGTTAAAGATAAACAGATTTTCGGTGCCCTATAAAATGATAAAGTCAATGTTATGGGTGAATTTAAATGAGTGCGCTTCATGGAGTATCGCAGGAACTATGTGTTTGCATGGGCGATGAAACGAACTAATGAAATGCAAACAGAGTCGACTCCTCCTCGTCCTTGATTTGCTATGAATTGAAATTTTGCTCTGTTCGATACTCTGCTCTGGAAAAAATCACTTTTCCGGGCTTGATTGGAAGTTGTTAAAGTGTGAAGGGGTACCTATTTGAGTGACGTTTAAAAGTGTCGTTTGGTGGGGTAGAGGAACACTTTCTAACAATTAGAAGAGGTAATATCGATATTTGTAGTTTTTAGATAAAAATACGCTAACTCTAGGCAGATTTATTGCTTTGGTCTAGTGGATACATTTTGTTAAATTTTAATTGTGATATTTTCAAGCACATCAGTAAATCAATGGATAACGCGGTGGTTTTTACTTTGTGAGATGGTTCGAATCCCATTGGCTTTTATCAATGGCAAAGCTTTTTCTATTGGCAATAAATTAACGACTTGAGTGCTTCAACCACTGAGCGATTCGAAATCGTCTTAATGTCTAGAATATCAATTTTAGCTTCAGCTCCGTAAAGGCCCCTCAATATCCTGAT
>QYTT01088296.1:25287-38623 GCA_006980735.1 Dasypogon diadema | reverse complement strand
GAAAAAATTAAGTCGAGTTCTTTTAAAGTATTTTCAGATGTGACAAATCAGCACAGGAATTCAGGAATTTATATAAATAAATGAGCGTGTGTTCTAGATGAGCATTGAAGAACAAGCTTGTATATGCATCTTGAAAGACACTAATTGGAGGAAGGGGTATATGTCATTATTCACTTAAGGTGAGCTACCAATATTCCGCTTTAGATTCGTTTCGATATTTAAATGGTCTAAAACGCTGTATGGTTGACTCACCAGGTGAATAATGACACACTCTTAGTTTGTCTATCCTATCTGGTATATATTTTATATGACAAAAGTATATTTACGTTTTATGCAAAAACAATATAAAACCTATACCCTGAACATATAAATATGTTTAATAAACCTCTCGTATCCAAAACATCATGAAGTGATATAAATCCTTACATACCATTTCGATATAGCTCTTATACTATTTGTGGAATAAAGTTTTATAAGATTGAAATGTATATAAGCAATAAGAATTTTTGAATGGACCTATATAGATATGAAAATTTATAAAATTTACACCAAGATTTCTAACCGTGTACCCTCTGAACTAGATGGAGGCTCCTAGGGGGAAGGGCGTATGTAAATTTCAGTTTCTAAAAGGATTAAGGATTAAAGTAACAATTCTAATGGCGATTTTAAAATATATACCATTGTACAACCGCATTATTAAAATATTCCAAAAATTATTACTATTAAAAACAACAGAAGGTTTCTGTATACGTAAAAAACAAGGCGATGAGGATCATTTTTCCTTGAAACAGATATAATCCACGCAGCAAGCATTACAATGCATGAACCAGAAATTATATAAATAAATAAATATGTAAATTATATATCAAACCTAAGCTTATATTGTGAACTTTAATAACATAAAATGCAAGGGAAATTTAAAGAATTGTTTTATTTTTTTAATGGTCTACTTCCATTTCAAAGCCAACCGATGATGATATCTTAGACGAACGAGACAAGTCGATATTTATTTAAAATTAATAAAAAATTAATGGAGACAAAATTCTAAGTTGTTTTATATATGTTTTCAGAAAAAAACCTTTTACTAACAGAAATTAAGTGTTACAATCGGTGATGCATTAATAAAAAAAAGTTATCTTATATATTATAAAAAATAATTATAAAGAAATACGATTTCAATTTCGAGTGTTCCTGAATACTTTCTTAATAAAAAAATAAAGATATTCAGCTCGTATTGATATTTATAGATTTTGATCAAAATTATTGAGCTTACAAAAAAAAATCAGGCTATAACTTTCGTATTTAGCCGTATTAGTAATAAAAGCGATAAAGATACGAAATTTTAATCCATAATAGTCAAAAACATTTTGCAAATAACTGACTTTATTGAGTAAAGATTCTTGCATATTTATAGGAGCATCGGTTAGTGAAGACATAGGCTTAGATGCCCTGTAACATGGGCGGCGCACTAAAGACAAAAGCGAGGAGACCTCAAAGGTTTACAACTTCAAAAAACTACATTTTTTTAATTTTCTCAAATCGAAAATATTGTGTTAAATTTTGTTGAGAAATTCCAGTCATTTTAGGTTTTATCTCCAATATTTGTGAGACTTCGGCCCAATTTAAGTGAAACCGGTTCCGTAGGATCAGTATTTTTCAGAAGTCGGAGTCTTTGATATATGCCAACTCTCCGGTGGGATTCGTGCCTCTAGCCTGTCCTATTTGCTTTGACCAGAAAACATAATGTTGTGATCGGATGCATGCCAAGTTTCAGCAAAATTGGCTCAATATAATTAGGTAGAATTTTAACTTTAGAAATTTGACTTGAATTTCGAGAGGCCTCCAACTGAACCTGTGCCACACGCCCACTTTACTTGTTTTAACTTGAAAATATTGTATTATTATCGGAACTATGCATGTCTGATGAGTTTAAGGAATATTGGTCTTATATAAGAAGGTCAAAAATTATTTAACTTGCTTTTTTAAGGATTACTCGAACAATTAAAAGAGTTTGTGTATAACTTAATTATTTAGTTTCCAACGTTTCGAGTTTGGTTTCGATCCACCTTCAGGGCTGTTGATAATTTTGATTATATTTACTATTTTTTCATATAAAATTTAAGTCTATCTGAACAATTCTTCAACAAAACTTCTACGAGATCAAAAACCAAAAACAATAAAACATCAAAATAAATAAATATGTATACTGAGAAAACAAAAACTACATCCATGCTACACCGTTGACACTGCGTGAAGAACCCTAAAAGTCAAACTGAAAATTTGTGGACTGTAAACCTTTAACCTTTAAAATGGTTATATAAGGTTTCTGCTGTATTGGTCACTTACTAAGTATTGTTATCTAAATTTCAATGATGGTAAATTTTTGAAGCAGTTATTTTAACGACCCTAAATTTATTGACACGAAAAAAGCCATCGTCTGGGACTGCAGTTATTTAGTCTGTTATTATTGTTGTGGACTCCATTTAATATAGTGTGATATTCCATGTTAACATTAGTTTAAATGAAAAATAAAACAATGTAATTAAAATTGAACTAGCATATTGTGATATATGATGACATTTCCTTAGTCCAAAATCATACTGAAGGAGGAAGAAACAGAAAGTTTACGCAGAATTCAATAGATTTTGGCATCAAAACTGTTGATATGATTAATAAAATTTTTAACAATATCGGAATAGCATAAGTTATATTCTCAGTAATTAGTAGAGGTAGACAAGAAGTATCAATATCGGATGTGTAAATGACAATATCAGTGATCTTCGTAGTATTGAACACCAACTTGTTTCTCCGAACCTAGTTCGCAACAGACACATGCTCCTCGTCAACTAGATCCTCAAGTAGTTGTTACAGCTGATAAATATTCTGTTTAGTGCATCAGGATTCTCGTTAATACACCATTTTCAACTCCTTTCGATGCCAATACTCTTAAGGTTGTCCTATAACTTTTTAGCTGGGAGTTTAATATCAAATTTATGAAGTTGACATATTGCATCTTAGAAAAAGAGAAGTTATTACTATTGATTGTTAAAAATCTAAGTAATCTTAACAAAAACCCGCACGTTCCAAAACCATTAAAAATACTACCCCTTTTCTCATACAATTTTTGCTTCTTTCGCCACGGTCTATATGAAACTGTGCGGTACTTGATCCTACCTTTAATCATTGTGTCTTCCGAGATTTCAGAAAGGTAATTCCATTTAGCAGCACTTTTAAATACTTTTGCAACCTAAGTTAAAACTTTTAGTCTTTTGAAGTGAAAGCTATTAACCAATTCATAGTAAACAAAGGGACAACACCCACGTTCACTGGTATGATAAACTTTTCACCTTGACCTACACACGTATCTGAACTCGAATATGCTACGTTTTAAGGTTAATAAACCTTTCTTATCGCAATAAATTTGCATACAAAGATATCACGAGAAAATCTGAAAGTGTAGGCGTCTAAATTGATCTTCAGCCAAGCCACTGCCAAGCGAATCCGAAGGTAGTAAGTACCTCAGCAAAAGATAAGACCGCTTAGGCCAGTATACTAATTTAAAACAATCCCAATAGTGTCTTGTTCCCAGGTCCCGGGACATTCGTCCCTAATAAAGTTCGGCTCCACGTTTTTCATTTTGTTCTGAAATTGGTCGGTGTCGGTTATTGGTCCACTAAGAAACAAAGCCATCAAAATATTCTCAGAGACGAAACGTCGCATTCCTCGAAAATTGGTATTCACGGAAGCTTTCAGCTTCACGATTAAAAGTGTCAAAGACCCGTCTTGAGTGAATTTGGCTGCGATCGTCCAATTCGATCAGTTATCGGTGCTTTACACAATTTTAATTCACTTTTGTGATAGACGCTAAAAGCTAGATTGAGACTCATCGTCTCGTCGCGTGGTAAATATATTTAACTGCCACATGCCACCGGATTTTCACCTCTTAGAACAATAAAGAATTATTCGACTGACTGTGTTTGCTCTGAATTGTAACCGGATCAATAACGTTGATTCTTAGCTTCATTTAAGAATAGTTTATAATTAAAAAATACACAAGCACGAGCAGATCGGTGAGTCGATGATTAATTTTTCAATTTATCTGATTACATCAAATGAGGTGGCAGCAAAGCTTTGAGAAAAGTTTCTGAAAAAAATGAATGACAAACCGATCCACTGATCTTTTTCATAGCTACGAATAAAACCGTTGTATGCTATTTGTTTTCGATCATACACAAAAAGTCGAAAATGAAACAACAAAGTTTAAACGTTTAATATTTGTGGTAGCTGTTTTGAATTGTGTGCACACGAATTATACTGATTGTGAGTCGATTACTTTCTTTAATAATAATATAATATTTTTTAAAAATAAGATTTAGAACAACTAAGCAAAAATCTCAGCAACACAAATAAAAGGTAACTGAAAAGACCTTGCAGAGTTATATAGGGGATCCACTATATGTTAAATTGTTGGTTTTTTGTAAAATTTGTACCTTGATGAAGACAAACCAATATTTTAGGGTCCGTGATTGTAGAGATTTATAATGACTGTAGGCAAAAATAAAGTCCTTTTTGGGGCGTGAATGAAATAGGATGTTGGTGGTGTTATTCCGGGGAAAGACAATCCAGCATTTGGATAAGATGTCCGGTCTAAAGCACAAAGGCACTGGCACTTGAGCACTCCGTCGGATTTTCTCCCACACAATGGTTCATTACTGCCAATAAATGCCTTGAAAAGTTTGCTATACCCCTATTATTGTTATAAAGTAAGTCATTAGGGTATTATCTCTAACCGTCACTGTCACCATATCCAACTCGTTATTAATGCTTGTTGTTATGAAGTGTATAATTTCTCTGGGGACCGCTCTTTTTAACATCAGTAAGGGTTAAATTCGCGTGCACTTGGTGTTAAAATCTTAGGCGATCCTCTGCTTCGCAGGAACTCTGTTATGTATACTTCGTTTCATCCCCAATTTCGCCCATTTTCTAAAGGTGGTATCTAAGAAGGCAATGTCTAGGAAAAGAGACCTATTTACAGTCTTACTTTCAGTTCGCTCAAATAGGAAAACTCTTTCAGTTTTTATGGCTTTAGTTTTTACAACTTTTTCGCGTTTTAATTTCTTTAATGAAAATTGATACTCCAAGTTGTTTTGTCTAAAACAGAATTGGAAATTTTTCAGGGGATTCACTTTTCGATTAAGACAAAACTCTGGTGAAAATTCTTTAATGTAAACTGACAGTGGATTTTAAGATTAATGAGAACTCCAAACCACACAATAAATATTCAGCTGATGTTTTAAGTGTATTCGAATCCCGATTGCAGGAGTGCAAGTTGTGTCTTTACTGATATTGAAGTTTGAAGTCACGCAATAGTTTACATTAAATAAAATAAATCAGTTCTTTAGAACGAGTAGAACAGGTAATAAACCTAAAAACTGCCAGCAATAAGCATGCAAATCCTCAATTCTTCAATTTATTCACATTTCAAGCAATTTGTAAACATACTTCGGGACGTAATCAATCCCGAACAAACCACTCAACCGTCTAGGCCAGTACCTAATGTCAATCACTTGCATAATTGGATGTGTTGACCTTCATTATTCCATCCAATAAGGAAAATTATTTCATCTGGCCATGCACCCTCACTGTAAAATATCTGCCGGAAGAAATCAGAAAATGCAGAAGCTCCCAGTGGAGAATTATAGCTTGGGGGGAATGCTTGCAACGAAAACAGCCGTTAATAATTCACGAATAAAAATACACGCAAAAAGTATTGAGTTTTGTCATTGTACGAGAAGACGTTCAGAAGCTTCTTCAGGTGGATAAGGTGAGCTCCAAGTATCAAAGAATCTTGTAGCAGGGCTTCATTTGTCCAACTCACTTTCTTACACTCTACAATATTCTAGAGTGGGGACATTTTATGTTTTATTTATTCTTTAAGAAATTTTATATAAGAATCAGAGTGTAGACCAAGGTGATACCAGTACGAATACAAGAACCATAGTATCAAGAACGCGAGTGCAGAGTCAATGTCACGGACAAGTCTCCGCTAAAGTAAGGTGATCACTTGGATGATATCTTTCGACCGAGGGTTAAATTTATTTCCAGCGAATAGAGTGTTTGCCTATTCTGGAATTAGTGATTTCTATCTATGAGCTAGAAGTGGTAAAAAGTGATCTGTTAATTGATTCTAGCCATTTCCATATAGTGTACAGTGTTTTGAACAATGAGGATTGAAACTAAACACGTAGGATCATTGCTTCTGGGAGTAACAATTTTCGGGTTTGTGTGTGGGACGAATACAAGAGAAACGGATGATGCTGTTATAATTGAAGGTAGTTTTCTTTTGGCTCTTGAATAGATCTTCATTGTGATTTTAATAAAAGTGTACAGGAGATATTGTCTTTGCGGCAAATTATTACTTGTTACCGTTTGATTTTATTTTGAAGTATCTAAGTATCTATAGTATCAAAGACCAAAGGTATGAGATTTGTGAAATGTTAACAATCTTATGTGGAAGAATAGATATGGTGATGAACTCTTCAAAAGATATTATGTTGTATTTAAAAGAAAGAGGAAAGGGATATTAAAAACTAAATTTGTCTAATACACATCTGCCATTAAGAGCAAAATATTTTTTCAAATATCAATGAAAAATCCCAAAATTTTTATACTATCTGCGAAATATATAATTTGGTCAATTCATAATTATAACAAATTTTTTAACCCGGCTATGAATAATAACTATTCATGTATTTTTCTTCTGTACAGCGTTGGGTTTACTGGATTAAATTATAAGAGAGTTGCAAATTTATGTGACTAAATGTATTCAAGAGAAGGTCCCAGTTTCACGTTCATGTGGTGTGTTATTTATTATCATCATCCATAATAATAACGACTTAAAAATTTCGTTTAGTTAATTATGATTCTATTAAATCATCTCTCAACTTTCTTAGAGTGTTATTTGAGTAATATCCTTTCTATCTTGAATTAACACAGTGCTTTTGAAACATTTCCTTTCAATTTTTTGTGAATGAGAATGACCTACGCAAGACATATAAATGCCTAAAAAGTTTATAACAGAAATAGTAGATGACTTTTATGAAATGTTGCTTATAAGCAGTAACATTTTTGCTAATCAATATCGAGAAATTTTATGTTTTAGATTAGGAATTATCGTATATTTAAATTACAAAACCAAAACCACTTCGTATAAACATCTAAAAAAATTATAAATGTATGCAAATACTTTTTAAACTTCCAGTTCATGGTCCCATCCGATAAAAAGCTAACAAAACTAGCCAAAGTTCTACTTTCCATTGCCGTTATGCACTTTCTTAGGTACAATTACTTATTCTTGACGCATGCCTTTCAGCTTTAATGGAATTTATATTTTTAAAAAGTGTACCAAGTTTGTTGCTTGTGCGCAACAACATGATACAATAAAAAGGGTTATACAGCTCTAAGACTGTGATCTTAATAAGAGAGGAGAAGGATTTAATTTAAACGCATTTCAGGCTATTGACAGAGAACTATGCATATTTTGGTGATAAAAAGGAGAAATTCTTCTTCACATATGAGGCTATTCTGTTTTTTTTGTACTGCTGTAAAGCTCTGACCACTTCTAAGTCTTCGAAAAATGTCATATAAGCAATAATTTTACTCTCCTTATCTATTATATAATTTTCTACTACAAGCAATCACATTTCTCTATCATTTTAACAGTTTTCAATCTATTTTCATTACCTGAATGATCTGCTAAAAGAAATCAGATAAAAAAAAATTAGGCAGTAGTTAAAAAAGGCGATATTTCTACGCAATGTAAAATAAATTTAGTGAATGACTTCCTCCATTTTAGGGTTCTAAAAGATATGTAACACTTTGCTTTATCTCGGTGTAGAATGACACTTGTATAACTTGTTAACATTAGTGATTTTCCTTCTAGTTTTATTATACCATCGTTTTAATACTACAACGAGATATCTGAAAAATTGACTTTTCCTTGGAATAAGTGCAGGGGTGTACATATTTTTCGTAGCTCTGTAGTGCGCTACAGTGACAGTTCTATTTAAAACCATATGCATTTGAAACTTCTATAGCAAAAGTAGCGAATCAGAAAAATTTTGTAACGAAATTCAAAATGTAACGCTAAGCTGATAATCGGCCGATCAATAACGTTAAGCAGCAAGTGTTGTGGTCAATATTAGGATAGCGGATCGATTGTGTTGGCAGTATTCCCGGGGTGAGCACTAAATATTAAGGGGATTCCCGCTGTAAAAAAGCGTAAAATTGTGAAAATAACAGATTTGAATACAAGAAGATATTGATTTTTTTAACATCAATTTTTACTCTTCTTTCGCTGAAATAAATAATTTAATTGATAAAACTTAAGTAAACCTACACCTACAGCTATTCCTGGGCTTTGCGTTTAGAAAATGTATATATATATAAGTAGATGCCCTTAATTAACATTACTCTTCATAAAGAAGCAACAAATAAAAGAAACCGAACAAAAACTGCAAGACTACGTGCTCGTGCGCTTACGGGAAGATAGAAAATTTATTGGAGTTTTGACCTGTAAATTTCAGGATATATTTTTTTGAGATATAATTCTAATGGTTTATGAGAAAACAAACTAAAATTCGATTATTTTGAATTGATACAGAGGTCAGAAAACGTTTAAAAAATAATTTTATCGCACAACTTGTTGCTAATTGTAATATAACATAAACGGGGACGAAACTTTTGATAAAAACAAAGAACGACGGAGTTAGAAACGAATAAAGTGATATATGTGTCGAAAGTAGTAGTGATCTTCGTCTGGCACTGTTAAATAGATTCGGTTCAGTCGTTAAAAACAGAGGAATTTTTTTCTTCACTGCAAAATTTTTTTACTATAGTTCAGCGGGTTGCAGTAAAACTTACGTAATTAAACTTTTGATGGAGGTATACAATCACTTCATTTATATGGATGATTATTGTAACGCTTATGTTACTTCCATTTGAATAGGCGAAACTGCTGCAGTTATCAACGTACAGTTTATACTGTCCAAAAATTACCCCCTCAACATTACTCCCATTATCTACACAAGTAGCTCTCTAATACTGCGCAATATTTAGGTACGTTTGAATTTTAATAATTGATGAAGTGATCGTCAATTTATCCGTTAAAACAAGAGTTTGAAAGACTGACAGAATTTATAAGTAAGAAATCGGGTTTATCAATTTAATTGTTCAATATACAAAGTTTATTCTAATGTTTAAATTTTGTCTGAGATGTGGATAAAGATGAAGATATTGCTATAACAAATTTTAACTGTATGTATAGTGAAATATAAACGTCCTTATTGTATTATCAGGAGGTATATATCAAAATATTAATGATACCACTCCTATATTAACATCATTTACAAAGAATTAACGCGATCAGTCAGAGTTTCAAATAACGCCAATAGTAGACATTTTGTGTATCTGAATGTATTATGGAAAATGGACAAAAAATTTTATTAGATGCTAAAGCAAACGAAAATATTAAGGACATTATTGCGTTTATTTATCGATCACTATCACCTTATTGTCCGGAATTTTCGGCAATTTTAAAATTTTGAAAAACTACCAATATTTTTTGGATCAAATTATAATATTCATTTTGAATCCGAAATATCAATACCGTTGATTGTTTTTCAGAAAACTTTGATTTAACAATTTCGAACAATCTAAATCAATCAACAATCAAACGTGGAACAACTATATATACAGTTTTTACAAGATATCTCTATATAGTTAATACAGGAATAGCGAAGTATCAAATCAATAGTTTCCAATATATTTTTGGGTCAAGTTTTTTTTATTTCTCTTTTCTAAATTCACAGCTGATATATCTCCTAAATGTGGAAGTTTCACTTCAATCGTTTGCTTATGTAGATGAGGCACACAGCATTCTTTTTTTTTTTAATTCTAAAACTAAAGCATCAAGTATCATAATAAATATGTCAAAAAATAACACAACAGTTTTTATTTTAAAATAAAAAACTTGTAGAAAAGAAGTAAACTAAACAATTTCCTTTAATTTATGGGTTGAAAATAAATTTCTAATTTATTTTGCCGCTCTGCCTTTAAATAAAATTGTAAATAGGGTTGGGTATACTATAAACTAAATTTTCTAGAGTTCTTTGCTCAATTGCATCCCACGCATCAATAATTGCAGCTTCTAATTGCTCAACCGTGTGAAATTGACGATTGTTCGTATAAATTCGTGACACAAAAATTCACCAAAGGTTTTCTATTGAGTTACAGGGCGGGGATCGAGTAGGTCAATCAAAGATCGACATAGCCTTTACCACAAACAAATGTTTCATTAGTGTACTCGTATGAATAGCAGCGTTATCCTGCTGAATAACCTTGCGATTTTAAGAATTGGTTTTTTCTGTTTTCAATTTTTTACAGTTTGAAATGTCTAGAATTATGTTTCAAAGATCCAAAGTGTGAACCCTAATCGGTTTTTATATTATAATCACTTTTCGAGGACCACCTGAAGGGGCTCGAAGTTACATTGTAGGCTTAAAATACAGTCACATGCACTTTCACTTTAGAAAACTTAATATTTCTTGCCTTATGTAATTGTGCAAGATGACAAGTAGACAATTGGACTACATCATGCAAAAGGTGATCGCAATTAGTGTGAAAAATACGATTTTATACTTTTATACTTTATACGACTCAAAGTTAATCACACCTACGCCTGTATCCGTACTGATTGAAGCACACTTCTGCAGATTTCGTCTCCTGTGAGCACGAGTTCGATTCTCACAAAGGGCATGATGATTTACACTTTGTCTATTGTACGATTTTCCCCTGAGCCCAAGCAATATCTTTAAAAAAGTCGATAATTAACTTGGAAATGTTGAAAATTATAGTAGTTTTTTATAATTTGCACAAAAAGATTGAAGCTTTTAATTTTAAATGATTTACAAATCTAGGAAAAACCAGACAAAACCGCAAATAATGGAAAGTAGAGAACTAGTATGAGTTGCTTAGATGTATTTTTAAACAATTTTCGCATCTCTTTATAATATTTATATAAGAAAGAGCTGTCTGATTTAAATCTTTTTATATTATTTCATTTCTTATCTTTGGCAAAAACACAAACAAAACACTATACGCCCGCTGTTCTTTTTCCCTGACTAGAAATCACGTAAAGTAGGTCTAGAATTCATAAAGATAACCAAAAGAATTTGTAATGAAAAAAGTGAGGATTAGTGTCATTGCTAAAATTATGTTCGTTCTCGAGATCAATAGGTAAAAGTAACACACCTGTACCTCCCAAATAATACTGACAATATTAGCTGTCCCAACAATAATATTTTTTATTCATTTTTACGTTAGAGCTGCAATTGGTAAGAGAAATTTTGTTATTATTTGGAGTAAAGTAAGCCTCAGGCATAGAAATTTGTACAACCGAAACACGGCCGGTCTTTTTATGTAAATAAAGCAACCACTAAAAACTATTTACAGTAGTAATTTAACCAGTTTCTGAAGCAGTGACCTATATATTATGCCAGAAAACTTGGAAGCCTGCAAATTTTCTCAGTAGTTTACCCCAAAAGTTCATAAAAGAATCTTGCAGTTTTGGTTGGTACTTCAACGCGCAAGAGCCGTGAATACAAATTAGCCTATTAGGGTTTTTTTCGCACGTCTAGAATATTAAAGAAAGTGGCTAAATTCTAACTATATCTTTAAAATTTGGTAAATTTCTTGATTAAAGGGCTGCGAAGCAGACGATTTACATGTTTTCGACGTAAATACCCTAAAACCTGAATCAGATCTATAGAGCCAAGGAGAGCAAGAAACCTTTAGAAATGCAGCACGCTATGAGTTGCTTCAGTTAAATGCAGAAGATTTGATCTCCTTCACATATCGTGCTTCTTCCTACACCATTATTTATTTTCTTTAATAGTTGTTCTGATTCTTCTGGCTTACACGAAAGTCATGCATATACAGCAGGATGATGCAAAAGTTGACTTCTGTTTCAGCTTCTTCTCAGCTATAATTAATGAAGCATTGACCGAACTGGGCGCCTTTATACCACTATTGGGACTTCTTAATTTTTTTCGTCAGTATAAAAAAGGTATTTTTTCGAATGGTTTTTTTCCAGCATTGGATCTCCTTTTTCATCGAAACCTGATAATTTACGAAAAACATTCGTTTCAACTTTTATAATCCGAAATTAATGTCGAGGATAAAATTTTAAAATTCAGGAACACTAATTTGCCCCAAAATCGATAATAAAGTGCCCACTGAGAACCAAAATAACACGAATCGTAACTCAGATAAATTATTGCTTTTGCTTAGGTAACCTGCAGATTCCATTTCTACTGGCAATGTCAAGGCAGCCAAAGGTGAACACACCCACCTAAGTTACACCTATTCGTACCTAATAAACATTTTTTTTTCAAGAACAGCTCTTTGTGTAAGTTGTCACTGTGCTGATTAAATAATACAGGCCCCAGGAAGGTATAGAGTGTAAATGAAAAACCAATATAGGTAAGTCTGCACAGAAATTCGCGGGGTAACATCAGATTCTTTTGGACATTTGCGGTGAAATATTTCAACTTTGCTATCGGGTTTAATGGAAATGAGACGACTTCGTGATCAGAGTATTAAAGAGGATCGCACGCGTATGTGGCGATCGCAACGGGCTCTTGACTGAATTCTTGCAGCACATGATTTTTTCCCTTTTTATAAAATGTTTATACGGAAATGCTTAAGCTATGATGAGTTCTGGATGAATGTGAACTAAGATTTGTGAAATTTTGGGAGACATTTGAATGCCGCTATACTATATTTTCAAAAGCCGAGCGATTTTCTTCTTCTGAATGACCTATCCATAAAATTTGCAAAGAATTAAGGTGATATGCCTCAGTCGTATAACTATTTTAATCTTTATGAGGTTTAAAATAATTGTAAGACATTGAATTATTAATTTTAACCTCATAAATAAAATGAAAAATTAGGTACCGTAAAATGGGGTGATAAGCGCCGGCGGAGTGTTAAGCGCCGAAACTTTTTTTTCGTTTTCAAATTTAAATTGCGCACACACTATACGACATAGCTGCCCGTTCGAAAGCTTATATTGTAGTTTTGGGATGTTGGCAAGACTGTTTAACAGTTTCTATGTTGAAACAACATTTGATTTGGCTGCAGCACGCGAATGAGTAAACATACTTTTTTTGCACTGTTTTCAAACATCCAGAAGATTCTATTGCCAAGATAGGTTTAAGTTTTTTTTAACATAAGTGACCCATAGTGCTTAATAGTTCATTCTTTTGTGATTATTTTA
>QYTT01088296.1:0-23051 GCA_006980735.1 Dasypogon diadema | reverse complement strand
AGGGATACTCTTTTAGAATGAAAAAGAGGTCCTGAGAAAAATTAAGCCACAATTCCAAAATCAAAACCAACACAGAATGTTGCCGTTCCTAAACAAAAAATTAATGGCGAAACTGTCGCTCGAAACCCATCCTGCAATCGTTTCGTTTCCATTCTCTCAATGAAATTAAATGAAGTTTAAATTCAAGAATTATGTTCGAAAAATGTCAAATTTACTTTTTTTAATAAAAAAAAATTGAAATCGAGCTCAGAAATACATCTTTTTGTCCATTTTCTGCAAGTGGCGCTTATCACCCCATTTCGACTTTTTCGAAAAATCGCGATTTTTCCAAAAAATAGTGTATTTCCACCATCGAAACCTCTAATTTTCTTGCAGATTCTTAAAATAGAGATACACAATTGGTATTGGCCGATTTCCGTTGTAATTTTAATGTAGCAAAACATAAGTAGATTTTCATTTGAAAATTTTTTGTGGCGCTTATCACCCCATTTTACGGTATATAGTATTAAATAAAATTAAATTTAAAAAGTCTAATTAATATTAAAAATGTTCCAGTCAAATCTTTGACCTTGAGAGCTTTCGCTTCATTTTATTTTCTTTGTTATTCGGAACCTGATTTTAATCCTTTGATATATTCCTGAGCCATGAATAAATGCAGACAAGAAGCAGAAAATCTTTAATAAGATTATTTCAAACGTATTGATGAATCACTGGTATCTATCAATATATCTACATCGGAAATGTTTATGTGCGGATAGAAACAAGAGATCTACCATAAAAAATATAAAACAGAGTTGACCAACTTTCGCTGAATATTTTCGAACACAGTAGATTTGTTTCATTATTTTTATTATTATTGCCAAGTAAACGATTTTTTATTGTTTAGTATAGGGCAGTACTGGGCGAACGAAGGAAAAGACATTTTTCCATGCAGAAAATCGACTCTCGAACAATATGATGTATCTTGTCAATCTATACGGTAAGATAATAATGACAAAATATTATCAAAAAAAAACTTTCGCTTCTGATAATGATTTCAAGATCTCTCTACAATTAAGAACAAGTTGTTCTCCCCAAGTCTACCGAAGCTCCCCGTTTTTGTAGATATTTCTTATCATCAACATCGATACTAAGTAACCTTCATAGAGGCTTGTTCGTTCCTAAATCTGTTGAGCCTACGTTTTTAACAATAAACAGTGTTTGGATTTCTCTACATCACTACCTTGGGCATCCAATAATTGTTTGCTAGGAGTGTTTACAATGACAGAATAGAGTAGATTGTGCTGTTTTCCAAAGTATTCTATATGCACAATAGAGAGAGAGAATTTTGCTTGGATTTTCGAAACTTCATTCAATTGAGTCGTTCATTCAGTTTAGATTGCATACAGACTACTTTAGAAAAAAAGCAAAAAAAGCACAATCTACTCTACTCTGTCATTGTAAGCACTCCCTAATTCATACAACAGAGAAAAGAAGCATTTTCTGAGAACGTACAACAATGATTCGCATCCTTTTCGCAAATGTCCATTAAAATAGCTTAAAGATATCTTACCTAAAATTGAGAGCTAGATTTGCGCGTATTTGCCTTATTACACGTACTTGGAAATCACTATTACCCAGTTATTGGTGTAACATTAGATGTGAGTCCGATAGCGATAATCAAATCAAAGAATTTATGGCACATCCAACGTATTTCATTTCTGTAAAATAAAGTTTACGGCTCACTCTATAAAAAATCGACAGAAGAAACAATATTTTTGACCTGACCAATCACCAATTTTGAACAGTTTGTAAAAATATTGGTATTATTGAGCAAAGACTGTAGACAAGTTTTTTCAATCACTGCCTCAAATCACAGAGGAAATTTTGGACGATTATCAGTGTAAGTTCAAACAAAGAATTCCACTACATATATCAGGTGCAGATTGTTGTATGTGCTGGGGATTTGGACCTCGTGGACAGAAGCTCAACTGATTACACAAAAGTAGTACCAAAGCTGGATGACTCTCTTGCCAATATGACGCTCCAAATCGATGAATAAGAGACAAAATAGCTGGCGACCTTTGCCGACATGGACTTATGCAAAATCTCACTATTAACAACTGAAATCTTTAATGTGAGGACTCCTTCAAAAATCTCAAAATATGATCGGAGAAGATACTCATCTGCATTACACAACTTGACTGATCTTTCGATTGATGAAGACTCTATTCCGATTCCTTTAGAAGAAATCGAACACTAAATCTCAATCAAGCCCGATTAGGAAGCGTGGGTATTAACAAAAAACAAAAAAGAACTCTATGCATATTTGAGTGATTTTTTTCACACTCTACTTAAGGTGGAATTCGAGATAGAAATATGTAGTCAAAGTGTGAGACTAAATTATATGAAATTTCCCAGAGCTTCTGATGTGATTATTTTTATAAAGTATGGCAGATTCAAATGACTTGGTCACGTGTCCAAAATGGACATCTAAACAAGAAAGGAAAGTATAATTGAATTATATCAATTATGTTATACCGTGGACGTAGGGAAAAAAAAGTTTGCAAGCCGTCCTACTATCCGCAACCTGTGGACGTGGACGCACATTTTAGCTTAAATTACTTTATTTGACCTTGAAGTGATCTCTACAGATCGCGTTGGCCCATAAATGAATCACATACTCGAACGTAAAACTTTACGTTCCCTCAAATATCGGTGTGAAAAATGGGGTACTATATTAAAAAAAATTAAGTTGATCAGTAAGTGACCTTTAAATTTGACTCTGAGTCAAGCATCCTTTTTCCAAAATATTTTTTTCTTTTCTAAATATTACATCGCCCCTTTACCTTTACTTTATATTGAACTTGTATAAAATAGGATCTCAAATTCGTAATCATCAATCCCAAAACTCATAAACTCCTCATTTTACGAACATTCCATTAAAATATTAAGTACCTAATTTTTTCCGTCATATTGGAGCCGTCATGCTAAATTTTTAAAATCTATCTTCAAAATCGTACTCAGGGACCTCAAAAATAAATCGTCGCTGTAAGTCAGAACTGCTGTAAATCCGTTAAAGTAAATTTTGCAGGAGAGCAATTTGAATGTTTGTAATTGCTGTATTTTTTTAATCACTTGTCGAATTTATCATGGCTTTAAAAAATAGTCCTCGTGTAAAATTTACTTTAATGGGCTTACAATAGTTCTGGTTTACAGTGACAATATATATACATGTTTTCATGACGATTCCATAAAATTCTGAAAAATGTGTCCGCCATATTGGATCCGTCATCTTGGCTTCATAAAAGCTGATGTGATATTCGTAAATAGCAACTCCAAAATCCATTATATTCGCCATTTTCTGAACCTTCCGTTGACATTCAGAAAATCTTGTCCGGTATATTAGATCCGTGATTTTGAATTTCAAAAGTCCGACTCCAAATTTTGGAATTAGCAAACCAGATGGCGATCGCAAAAACTTTTATATCCAAATTTCATATGGCAGCCTTCTCAAAGGTTTGCCCGATTTGGTTCATTTTCTGCCAAGATATTTAGGTTTTACTAGAGTACTTGGTGCCGAATTTTATCCATTTATTTCGAAGCGATCTCGTTTTAGAAGGAAAATATCGATTTGTTATAGCTGGAAGTTTCATATGGCAACCCTATGAAGGAGTTGTCCAAATTGGTCTATTTACGAACTTAATCTTTCAATTTCAATAAGGTATCTGTGTACCAAATTTCAAGTCTATAGTTTAAAGTTTAGTTTAAAAGAATATGCGTTTAGAATTTTCATTGCTATTCCAAAAATTACAACGCAGTAATCTCGTATTATGAGCATTACGAATATTAAAATTTAAAGCAAAAAATTGCTTCTTGCTACATTTTGCTCTCATGAGTTATACCCATTTTGAAAAAATTCCATCGCGTCTTCCAAAAAACAAAACAGGAAAAATGAAAAATTATCACAATCTTGAAACAAACGGCTACAAGTTTGTAATCCGAATAAAATGTCCACATAAATGCCACATAAATAAGACACTTAACTTAATATGCAACCGCTACTAACTGTTAAGCACATGCCGCAGTATTATCAGTCAAGAACCTTTGCAAAATCGTAACCATAATAAAGCACCTTTCTCTAGAGACAAAAAAAACCCGATCCGATCAGATCAAATCAGTGCTAAGTGGTCATTTACCGCGAAATTCGCTAAAAAATAAAAACAGCATAAACATATATAAAACACGTTTTATAATCGTAGATAAAACATCCGCGCGCTAGTGTTATAATGGTTCCCAAGAACTTAACAAGAAAATGAAGTTCCATTAAAAGCTATAGATAGAAAATCCACAAATCGGTACCGATGGAACCGGTTCTTTAATTGAAAATATCCGCAAACACACCAAATCTGTATCAATAAAATCAAACAAATCCATTAAGTTGGGCCACTGGACTCGTGAACTTACGTTCACCTACACCATGCAGAAATGGCTTAACAAATTGTTTACAAATTGAGCTGATAACGATTTATGGGCTTTAAAACGACTAAGCTTAGAGGTAGTCGGCAGATTTTCGGCTAAATTTATTGTTTTTCTACTGAAAAAACCTGCACGATTTTTATGGCTAATTAATATTTTTATTAGCAAAAAATAAAAGTTGAATGAAAATAAAATTTCTTATTTCAGCTGACGATTTGGATATATTTCGTCAAAAACGGAACGTCCCCATTTATCCTCAAACAACCTGGGCCGAAGCTCTAGGAGAAGGAACTCCTTGCTTGACGTCAAAAGGTATTTTGGGATCGTGCGCCTCATTTCGAACCTGTTATCCATATATAAAGATCCCAAATGTAAGCATTTGGGAGTCTTGGGTCCTAGGAAATTACGACACATGCAGCTATTTTACCACTGAAGGGCGACAAGCATTCGGTGTCTGCTGCACAAATCCAACAACCGCCGTCCCACCAGATAATGATAGCCCTACAAACGACGGAAATCAAGAGGAAGATTCTCCCGACCATATCAAAGATAGCAAATATCAAAATTGGCCACCTCCGATCCCAACTCATCCAACAGCAGCGACTACAAAAGCTCCATCAACATCATTTCAATGGCCACCACCTATTCCCACTCACCCACCAAATCATCATTATCCAACTCACCCTACAGGATCGGTGACAACAATCACCTCGACTACGAGGAGGCCTATCACCACTACCACTAAAAAACCTTCCACCACCACCAAAAAGCCCTCCACCCCCTTTCCATGGCCACCCACAATTCCAACACATCCTCCACATTCCGAAATTTCAACTACGACACAATGGCCCTTCAGCACATCATCCACATCAACAGTATCTACAACGCTCGATGACGGGACATTTACGGCATCCTGTGGTCTCAAAAACGGAATTCTGGTAAGCATTTTATGTCCACATGACTTCTTGTTTTAAAAATTATTATTCAATCTTTCAGCAGGATCAAGAAAGGATTGTTGGTGGTCAAAATGCAAGTCCCAACGAATACCCCTGGGTTGTGGTATTATTCAATAATGGCCGGCAATTTTGTGGAGGATCCTTAATCGACAAAGTTCACATCCTTACGGCAGCCCATTGCGTCGCCCAGTAAGTATATCTTCTTTATAATATCTTTAATGTAACGGAATTTGTACAACACTAACTTTCCTAAGAATGAATTCTTGGGACGTAGCCCGCCTAAAGGTGCATTTAGGAGATCACAACATTCGTTCGAACACGGAAGTTCGGCATATTGAACGAAAAGTAAAAAGAGTCGTTCGACATAGAGGATTCGAATTCAGGACTTTGGTATGTCCTAAAAAATAATTGACTGGTGTAGAAGTAACGAAATCCTTTACTTTTTAGTATAATGACGTTGCTATACTGACAATGGACAAACCCGTAGAATTCACTAAAACCGTTCGACCAATTTGTCTTCCAAGCAGCACAGCCAAAACTTACAGTGGAATGGTAGGGACTGTAGCAGGATGGGGCAGTTTACGAGAAAGTTACAAAAGCTATAAATAATTTACGCAGACAGTGTAAAGTTTATATTTTCAGATGGACCACAACCTGCTATCCTCCAAAAGGTTTCTGTACCTATTTGGTCTAATAGAGAATGTGCGAGAAAGTATGGCGCTGCAGCACCGGCTGGTATTATAGATAGCATGCTTTGTGCTGGACAAGCAGCAAAAGATTCGTGTAGTGTAAGTTTGTACAATTTAAGCTGTTAATCGGAGAAGATATGTTCCTATTTTATAAATATATATAGGGGGATTCTGGAGGACCCTTAATGGTGAATGACGGTCGATGGACACAGGCTGGTATTGTTTCATGGGGCATAGGATGCGGTAAAGGACAGTTTCCTGGAGTCTATACCCGAGTCGCGTCATATCTACCATGGATTAAGAAAAATCTTAATTTGTAGAAGATAGCAAGAAAAATTGAAGTCATCAGCAATGTAGAAAGAATAATCGAATTTCATGCCATAAATTATTTTCTTAAAATGATTTTTATATTTAGATTTAGGTTTGAATAAAGTAATTGGAAAATATTCACAATTTTTAATTTTGGCGAAGAAATTTGTAAATAAAATATTAAGTTGCATATTACAGCAATTTGGGATGGCGCCATCAACTCCTAGAATTTCTGAATGATTTGGCGCACAATAAAAATGTAATCACCCCAAATATTTTGTGTATAGCATCTGAGGAGCCTTGTAAATAAGCGCTAAGTCATATGCTTGCATCTTTTTTCTGTCGGAATTAGGAGAAGTGAAAACATACGACATCGAATACGATAAAGTACAGTTGGAAAGCCACAAGTGTCCTTTTTCAAATGAATCCATGCTCGTTATGCTTCGATTTCCTTGTGAGGAATTATAAGGATTTTACAGGGTCAAACGACACTTTTTTGTCTATCAGGACACTTTAAGGAATCGATTAGTATACCGCATATCGATTAATTACGGGATACCCTGCATAAATACTTAAAAAAAAAAGATTTATGAACAAGTTTCAGTATTTATAAATTAATTGACTATGAAGAAAAATTTTAACCTGACAAATGTTCCAAGTGAGTCACACTATTTGGTGTGTGCAAAAAATTCCGATTTTCCCGTCCAACGAGGCGGATTGGACCCTAATGTGTGGAATGGCTAACTGATGTATCATTAAAGCAAAATTTTAATGGATATTCTGATTATGTAAATCATAGTCGCAATAACAGCATTATTTTCTTTGCTGTACCGGGCATAAAGAATACTTTGATTCAGCAATCACACAGTCCCTTTTTAATATATTATTGATTCAAATGAGAGCCCGTCTGTAAGACTGTGAATAAAATTAAAAAGGTAGCTTATCATTAACAAAAAAAACAATGAGGGAGTGAGATCATAGGGGCTTGAAGTACCTCAGACCTTATATGTGTTAAAAGGAAAATTATCTAATATAACGCAAATTTATTAGTCAGAAACGAAACTTTTAATACAACCTTGGCTAGAAAAAAATGGAAAGAAAAAAGGAAAAAAGAAGGTGAAATGAAGAAATTAAATGCAATAAGTGGCGATGCACGTTCCGCTTGAATAATCGGAAATAAACACAAATGGTGGGAATATTCCACATAGCTTCATTTGTAATGCCAGTACAAAACATCTAGCAGGCTTACATAATTTATGATCAGAGAGAAATCCTACTAAAAGAATAGTACTGTGGGTTAATGATGTGAAGCATTTCGAGTGTTACGTATCAATAACTGGCAAAGTAAACTTGGAGAGATTCAATCATGAAACGAGTTAAAAACTAGTGCGAACTACCACAACCAATGATGATGATTATAATTTCTAAAACGTTATTTTTCTTGGTTATACTACGAACTTAGCAATAACAACGTTACTTTGATTCTTCCTTTCCTTTAATATACATAATATACGGACTTCAAAGAATAGGATGGTTATAGAATTAGGATTTTGGACGCAGGACTCACAAAACTCTAGTTCTATATTTAAAATACCTATTTTATTTCTGATTTTTGTATCTTTAAACAAGTTATGAATTAATTTTAATAACTAGACTGATTTTATACATATAACTTGCATTAATACATAACAACGAAGGATTATACTTTTAAGTCCTGGAAACATGGATAGCATTTCAAAGGACACAACAGAAAAAGAAGGGCTAAAATAAAATGCTGCAATTGTTCGAACCCCGAACACGAAATATATAAAAGAAAATAAATAGTTAGGGTAATTTCATCTTCAGTGTAAAAAGAGCTCCTTAGCTTAAGAATATATTAGAAATATACATATGTAATTAAAAACACGTTTTCAAAAATATCACGACACTTTTGGAAATAAGATCTAGTCTCGCGCCAGTTATTTCTCCATAATATTTTGGGTATCAACGACTTCTGGGTGAATGCGAACAGTTGACCACAGTACCACATTCCTCGGCTTTAATAAATTGACTCAAATGTAATCGGAGATTTTAGTATACGATAGAAAATGGCGTAAATGTAACTTTTCGCGATTAAGCAAATCTCGTTTACGATAATTTCGAGTACGATGGAGGCGAAAATTTCTTCCTGAGGAATTTTATTATGTACAACGGAAGGCATGACACCAGCGTGATGACAGACACTTTCCAAAGGAAATCGTACGACCAAATAAACTCCCAATCTATGATTTGTAAAGAGTCAATCTACGCATTAATACAGATAAATGTTGCTACTTACCGAAATATTCATGAAGAACAGCCAAAGATAATAAGTAAAGAATTAAACTGAATATCTCTGCGAGTACCATTAACCTGAATAAAATGTATATGAGTTAGGAGCTTTGATTGTATGAAATTATAAAGGGCTAAAAACTTTCGATTTCGAGTTTGTCTTACCTGTGCCAAGTTCGAATAGTTAAAGCTACCATAATAAGCTCTGTGAGTATAAGTGCTGAAAAGCTGATTGCTACAATGTGGATAAATTCATCTTCGAATAGAATTAGGGCCCCATACATGATGACACCTCCTTGATATATGCTTATCAAAACCCATATAAAGAAGGTTTTGTAGCTCAAGCTGCGTCCTTTTGACAGTTCTTTATATAACTCTGGATACGTGACTGCTGTAGCAGAACTGATATCTTGGTCCAGAACTAACGAAAACACAGGGAACATAGTATATAATGTTGCGTATCCAACCATTAAAAATCCTTGATATAACGCTACCGAGCTTAGGTAAAACACAGCGGAAAATACAGCTTGCATAGTTGAAATAATTAATCCTCGATGAATGACAAATTGTGAGAGAGCAGCTGACCGCTTATAAGATCTACGTCCGTGCACAAGGAGGAGTTTAGCGATATGCGCAAATTGCGGAATACTGAAATCTCCAGCTAGAGATGCTTGTCGCCCCTCTCTGCCTTCAATACCAACACCAGCGTCTGATTGCTGTATCATGCTAACATCGTTTCCTCCATCACCGACTGCACATGTTCTTTTTCCAGTATGCTTTTGAATCAGGCTAACAACTTGCGCTTTTTGCGTAGGACTACACCGACAGCAAACCACTGCAGGACAAGCTGTGGCTAATTCCATAAATTCGATTCGATAGTATTGCAAACAAACTTCCAAACTTTCTCCTGACACTACTAGAGCGCATCCTTGTTTCCTTCTGAATTGATTCAATTCCAAATGGGCATCAGTTCTTGTTTGAACACTTTTCAGTACATGAAGCCCCTGATTCCGTCCAATTAGTTGAGAACTTTTGGCTATGCAACATGCAGTTTCCAACTTATCTCCAGTTAACATCCAAACTCGAACGCCTGCGTTTCTTAAAAGCTCTAGAGTAGGTCTAACTCCATCTTGCAAGCGATCTTCTACACCTGTTAGACAAAGGAGTTCCATTTCTCGTTCAAGTGACTCTATGATAGCAGACACTTTAGCAACTCGATCGGTGACACTCAACCTAGCTGCGTTGTAACGTGTTTCGAAATCATTGTATTGATCCTCGCTTAGAACTTTTTTCGCAACTACTAAAGTGCGCAATCCTTCTCTAGCCATGTTTCCACTTTCCTCGCTCAGCCAATCATTGTACTGAACTATGGTAGACATGACTACGTCCGCACCCTTGAGGTAAAATGTTATCTCCCCAGTGTTTGCGTCTTTCACTATAATTCCCATTCGCTTTGTCTCGCTTGTAAATGGAAACACTTGAAGAATGTGAAACTTCATCATACCTCCATTGCCTGCAATAGAATTTAGAGAAGAAGTGCTTGCCATGCTACTTGAAGGTGAAGGTGATTCACAACTATCAATGCTAGTATCACCTTTTTGTGCGCACTTCAACTGAAGGGTAATTGAGTTTAGGTCACGAGCTATTAACGTGAGTCCCACTTGTTCCGTCCATTTAACTAAAGCGATTTCATCAGGACTGGAAGCTTGGTATGTAATTTCTGCAGTTTTCTTTTTGGGAGGGTCAACATTAATTACGGACCTTGTGGGTGAGTTGCGTTTGTCGTTTTTCTTATCGTTATCATAAACTGGGGTCACATTGTGACACAATGCCAAAGCTTTAATAGCTTCCCATTCACGCCAACCTTCTGGTCTCCGCATTCGATTACCTGCATAAATTGCTGACGGCTTTGCGAGAGAAGTATCCTGATTTATATTATTCGCTAGAGACTCAATTATTTGCGCAACATGGTGAAAAGTGTCAGCATCATGTGACACAGTTCCTAAATGGATCTTCTTAAAAACCATTTCATTCTGCGTTAAGGTTCCCGTTTTGTCAGTTAGTAAATATGAAATTCGACCTAGTTCTTCTGGTATTGTAGTCGAGCGAACAACGGTACCTTCAATTTCTGGGTCATTTTGAATTTGCCAGGAATAAAAGGCTTTTCCCATGTCTAGATTGACGCGAAGACTTATCGGTATTATGTAAGAAAATAGTAACACAAATCGAAACATGTATCTGCATAAATGAAAACAAGAAATGAATATTTGACCAAAAGCACAAAGTAATCTAATTCACCTGTACCATGGTCCACCAAATCCTTTTAAGCACATCATAACCAAGGAAAGACCAATTACAGCGCAAAATAAGACCTATAATGATTATATTTTCAATTTCTAGGCAAATAATTTTTCCGCTTTTTTTCTACCTTTGTTAGTCCGTTAATTTCCATGTCTAGAAGGCCAACCTTCGACCTAGGCTGAGAATTGTTCATCACACTTCGAGTTTCACATCCAGTATAGATTATAATACCCGTCGCAGTACCAGCGGCGACAACAGTGTTAGCCCAAAGAGTATTTTCTACATTTAAGCTACTTTCTTCGCTGCCGTCTTGCTATACGTTTACAACAAAAAGAGGTTTCTGTGATCAGAATAATTGTAACAATAATACTTTATATAATTTTTGTGTACTTCAATTCACTTAAGTTTAAATTGGTAAAATTATTCTCATAGCCTGGTTCGAGAATTTTTGAAGTCCTCAATCAGCGTTCGTAACAGTAAACAGTATGGTTAACTTTTTTGCGGAAGCATATGGCGATATGTCCCTATGACTATGACTATGGGGATATCGATTGTGTAATGTAAACAAGCCGTATCGGTCGGTCTTCTTACCTTCATGTCGAAAGTGCCAGCGAGTGCAGACAATTAGCAGTCTATGGGTGCGAGAGTTCTCTGATAGAAAAGAGCACTTCCAAAAGAGCTAGTGCATGATTTTTTTTTGTTTTATAATGGTTCAAAAGTAGCCATTTACAACTATTTCTAGAGTTCCAGAAACCTCCAATATAGCGTGACAAAACAATTCAAAAGAGCTTAACAGCTCAACATAATCAAAGGAAAAACAAAAACGGCAGTTTGTATCACACACAGCAGTATATGTATTCAGAGCTCGACCACGGTCTCCCTAATAAAGTCTGCCAGAGCATCGCGGTCCCCAGGAGTTCCAGAGATGAACAGATCCTTCAAACAATCAAAACGACCAAAGAGGTCGTATGAGGATCCAACTGCATCAAAATTACTACACTAAAAAATCAGTTGGGCCGCGCTTTCCTCAATACCGCATTTGGGTCGTCTGTCGTTCTCCACTAATCCTATTCTAAATAAGTATGACCATATTCCAATTAATTTTTTGTTTAATGTCCTCTGCAATCCGGCCAAAATTCACTAGGGTTCCCACCGGTGAACACAATGAAAAAATTGTCCGCGTAATGGAATATCTTCACAGTCATCAACCACCTTGTGCATATCTTTGGTGTAGTAATTAACACGTTAAACGCCACGCCGGTGCCTGGAGACCGGCCATTTAAAAGCTCTCTCCGGATAAATGCATTTTACCAAGTAATTCTCTCACGATAGCTTTTATGCTAATTGAGGCACTTAACGTGTTAAACAGGTCAGGGCCTTATTTTCGACGCAAATGACAACAGAGGAAGGGATTTCAGTGGTACCTTCTTCTACGGTTGCAGCAGGTATGAGATCAGCTAGGTGGAACCTCCAATAAGAACTCTTTGTAGAAATTGCAGTTAAACCCGTCCAACTCTGCCGTGGGTACGAAAAGCTCGACCTGAGACAGATGAGGCGAAGCAGGGAATTTTCAACAGCAGATGACGATTGACCGATGTAGCATAAACGTAAAGCGTATCCACTTTACGTGTATGCTACAGGTAATAAAAGGGCATACTTTAAGGCATTGGTGGTGTTATGGCAGAAGGCAGCACATTTTCCTTCGATATGATTGAGAGGGGTTTGCTAAAGGTGTTTAGAATCAGCCGCAAATCAGTAACCAAGCTGTTAACGAGAATTGATGTTGACGGTAAATATCTCACAGCATTTTCCGTGTCAGTCAAGTTGATAAGTCATGCGGATCTCCAAGCGCATTGACCACGAGAATCTGATCGCCTTTATACAAGGATTCGAGGTCTATGTGATTTTTAAAGTTGCGACAGAGTGTCACGAGAGATGTTGACGGTAGATATCTCACAGCCTTTCCCGTGTCAGTTAAGTTGATAAGTCATGTTTTCGAAAGATGAACATACTTTTGCAATGAAATAAGTTTTTTACGGAATTAAAAAATTTCTTACCATTGAAAATGTTCCAATAAAGGAATGTATATCATTTTGCGGTTTTTCTATGTATATGCTTGCCTCAATATTAAATAGATCAGAATCAGCAACAAGCTTTTGTGTAATAGGAACGGCTAACCTCAGTTTCCAATCAGTTTCCCCTAAAAGAAAGGAATAAAACTAAATCTAATTAGCCCATGTGAGAGCGTTTACCATCCAATTGATCTGTTCTCACAAAAACTGATCCACTTTTGTCACTAGTTCTTAATAACACCAAATCAGCGGGGACGCGTTCATCTTTCTCCACAATGATAATATCTCCAACTTTTAGCTTTGACGATGGAACCATTTCAAAGGATTTTTCACCTGGTACAAGTCGTTTATACTTTTGTGAATTAACTTCGTGATCCCTTTGGTGCCGCCGAATGTCGTCTACAGCCTCCCTACATATTGTCACAGCTAGAACAAAGCATAGTGGTCCCCAGTACGTGTACGGATATCCAATCCTTATGTCCGGTATAAATTGACTCATAGCCATAATAAGGAAGTATAAATTTAGGAAGAAGCGAAACTGTTCGAATAGCACCAACGGTAAGAATGTAATTAGGTTGTATTTTTGATTTCGTATCTCATTCGGTGGGAACTTCTCATCGGATGCTCGTCCAATGTGTACCGTCCGGGCTCGCAGCTCCCGGGGGGCGAACCATTTTCTCCATGCCCACCACCAGCAACTGAAAATTTGTAAGTGAAAATTAATCCCCTATGTTTACAAATATGGTGTGAGGGAGTTCTTTGTTTTGTTTATAAAGTAGTATACAACAATAAAAAGCACGTATTTTCTAGTAAAATACATAAAAGCTCTTATGCAGTGGAGTAATCAATGAGCAGACAGCTCTTTATCGAAAACAAACAAAAATTTTCTCAGTGAGTCACCTGAAGTAATACCATCGTCTCTTCGGTCGATTTATAAGCGGAATGTTTTCTTTAGCAATGGGTGTAGTTGGTGTACTTTGTGTAACTTCATCCATATTACAATTGTAACACTTGAATAGTACTCTACTTAAACTCAATTTTGTAAAATTTTAATGTAAATCGCAGTAGCCATCCCTTCGACGAACGGATGTCAAATCAATAAAGAACACTTGGGTGCAGTATGTTGGTAGTTCTGAAATTTAACGAAACAACTCCAAAAAGCACAGAGCTTCGAGGAGAGAACTAAAGGAGATGACATATAAAGAAAAAAGCGTAGCCACTCTCAAATTCAGACTGTATGCCAGGGTCGGCGTTAAAAAAATGTCATTTTTGAAGTCTTCCTAGGAACTGTTGTCGGGAATTTGTAACTTTTGTAACTACGCCACTGCGTCAGACCCCCCGACAAATTTGGAAATATAAACACAACCATCTTCTTGCAATATTTTCCAGAAATAATAACTGATCTGATCATGTTATTGCAACTATTTCATAAAATAATTTCTTGTCCACCTTCTTTTTTATAAATTTCTTTGTAACTTTGACAGCGAAGACCCCCCACAAGAAGAGAGAGTATGAATTTTTTGGCTACGCTCTCATTCGTACATTTTAGCATAGAATGCCATCTCCTTTAGTTCTCTCCTCGAAGGCACAGAGGCGAAGGGAATGACAGCTGTCAGCCAATACAAAAAGAATCTCAGACGCACACCTTTGATAAATGCACGACAAATTAAAATACCACTTAAACCAATTACTAAAAGAAGTCATTATTTGTCTACTTTCTTGAATCTGAAAATTATTATTTCGGATACTTTGGCCTGTTGTTAGAAAAAAGCTCATGCTCCATTCTGTTGAGCCGTTATGTCTTAACAGTGCCAATGTGAAAGCTCCTACCAACCAAAAATGAAATGAAAGTAGTGGGAAATAGTGCCAATATCAAGCCGCAGTTGTTTCTACTAATAATTTCTAAAGGAATTGTATTAAAATGCATTTAGAGTCGTTTGGGCACGATCACAATAGCGTCAAAACGTTTTCTGGCCTCACACAAAAAATACTTTCGCAACCATGGCAACTGAATGGCGTTAAAAAGCTCTGCATGACAGTTAAGTAGTGCAGGGAAAGGGCAATGCACTTCGCAAATAAAAACCTGTAAAATTCCAAAACTCACCCACAAACAATAATTCTGCAGCAGTTCCCCAGCGTTTTGGCTTTTTTCCTTCTGTTTCGTGGAAATAAAGAATCGGAGTCTGGTGGCAGCAACAAGACACGTTCACAACCTCGGTCATTTCTGAGGCGAACCTGTCCGGCGGTTACGGTCCCCCCCGCCGTTCGTGGGTGTATAAGTAATTCGGTCTCTGAGTCACTCATCTCAAAATCTCTTAACTGCATATCCATGGTGGGGCTTAAATCGTGTGGCGCGCGCGGCTCTTGCTTTCGCCTTACGATTTACAAATCCTAATCCTAAACACCGCTCGAAAATGTGATCAATCCACGAACCATAACCAATTCCAGTATGAGCACAAGTTCCCAATGGAGCACGGGAATATACACATTTTTCCAGCACTGCACAAATACTGTTCGATTCTAATACGACTGGTGTTGTTTACAGAGGCAAATGAGCTAAGCAAACAGACAGGTGTCGAGAATTTCCATAATTCGTGCCATTAACTTATCCATTGCGATTAGAATTTCATTGACAGTTCTTATTTACAATGCGGGGCAGGGGGAAGCGGTTGACACTTCTGCGAAACGCGGTTGCGTTCACTATTTTCCCACAGTTGTGGTCTGTTCGCTAAAGAGTTCTCAGTTGACGGTTCCACAGGAATACCACTTCCCAGGAAATAAAAACGAGAAAAACGTCGTCTAGTGTCAGTTGAGTGAAGTGTGAGCAAAAGTGTAGTTTCCGTAAACAAGGGAGGGTTCGTTTCCTTTCTCAGGGAATTTTAAACTATTTCATTACCTCGCCGAGGCTATGTCAAGTGTTGTAAGTGTAGTGGAAAACAAAATGCGTGGATATAAAGTGACGGACAACAAGCGCTCCAGGAAGTATGGAATAGCAGCAAACAGCCTACAAATGCTAAAAGATAAAGCAGCGACGAAATTTCCGGTAAGCCTTTGTTTTGTTACTCTTTGTTCTGTTCTTGTCTATGGGCCTCAATTTCCTCATGACATAAAAGGAAAAGTGCTCGGATTAGTTTTTCTTTGTGCCCTTTATCCGATTTTCAAGGTCGGCCTAATGATCCTTTGTAGCGCAGGCGCTCAGTCTCAAGGTCCCGGGGATACAGCCACTTGTTGCTCCTGTTGCGACACCATTCCGTCTCCGTATGTAAATTTCAGTGAATTTTACACTTCTGCACGTAAAAACACCCACATTAATAGGATCCATCCCTTTCCCGTGCCATAAAGTTGATTTTCATTAAAGATTTCATTCCTTTTTCAGATGGAGGATGTGCATTTGTACCTTTCAAAGGATGGATTTGAAGTTACGGACGAAGACTACTTCCAAACTTTGGAGCCACAAACACTTTTTGTAGTTGCTGGACCCAATGACGACATCAAACTAGGTAACGGATTCGTTTCTCTGGGCGCACAAAAATTCTACCAAGTCCCTTCTTTTCAGAATCTGAAATTGCATACGAGAAAATCAAAAAGAGCTCCCCAATGATAAAAATGACTGACATGTTTTACGAATTTATTGAGAAAAATCCCGAGAAATTCAAACAAATGATTATAGACTACGAGAAGAGACGTGCCTGGGCGAACGATAAAACCCACCTGAGTTCGAAGAGCGAACACGAAGAATGGTTTGATGAAATGGATGAACGTTGCAAAACGAAAGAAGAGGCTCTGAGCAAACGGGCCCAGGACAGAATCAGAGGTTACTACTACAGGGCTAAAGACGAGATAATCAAGAGCAAACTGTACCGCACGAATCTCAAAGCAAAGCAGATTTTTGAGAAGATACTGGAGAAATTCAGATATTTATTGATTGGCTGTGATTACTTCTCAATGCTCTTTAATAGAAGGTATCCAAAGAAGCACCGAAGCTTAGAAGATCAGACTGATGCCAGACCGTTACCAAACAAGAGACTCCGTCAAGCTATCAAAGAATATTCCTCTAAGACTGAACTCTTTGACGAATGGTCCTTATCCCTCTGCACCGATGAAGGCGATTTCTACTGTCAGGGCACATACAGTGGAGATGGTGTCTGTGTAAGAAATCACAAAACAAATCCATACGCGAACAGAGAGAATTTAATTCTTTTTCAAGTGTGGAATTTAGATCATCAGATTGAGATGACTCGAACCGTAATTCCGTCATTAATCGAAAACGTCCGCAGCCTAGTAGAGAATCCAAATCAAAAGTGTCCGCAGCACAAAAAAAAAGTCATCGATTTGAGTATACTCGAATATTTCCTGGAACTCTTCAGTATGAAAAATCTTAGACTGGTTCATATTGTTTGCCATGAAAAGACGTCGAGAACAAACAAATCAAACGGCCACCTAATTTGTGAAGACTGCAGTGAGTACAAAATCATCAAAGACTTTACAAACATATCCTGCCCAGAGGAGGATGAAGATGAGGTTGACTACTTCCCAATTAACTACGACAAATGGTTGCTCTAAACGGAGCCACACATTTTCTGACTGTATATTCCAAAGAAATATCCTTCCTCAATGGTTAGTTGTAAGTGTAAAAGAGATATGTTGCAAATTTACTGCCATCATGTATTTTCTGTTTAACGTTTTTGCAATTTTTCAGTGCTGTTCATTTCATATTTCTAACAGTATTACGAAATTAGGCTAATTACTCTGTTGTAAAATGGAAACTGTTAGTGGTGTAGCACACCGTAGAGAGCTTATAAAAAATAAATATGTGAATGTTTCAAAATTCCTGAAATTTATTTTGAAGCCTGCAATGCTCTGAAGAGAACACCGAAACCTCAAAGCGACAGAAGAAAGTTAAATCACTTCGTAGTTGTATTTTCGTTTTTTTCGTTATCAGCAGTCGTTGAGTAAAGTTCGTTCGTATTTTGTATTCCTTGAAATGTTTTCTAGCCAACGGTAAAATCTTGTTGTGTTTTGTTTTTTGGTAGTCTTTTTGTTTAGATTTATTTTCAGATCACGTTGAAGAAGATGGGAAATTCTCGTTTTGAAATTCGCGTCAATATAAAATTTTCAGTAAAACTTGGCTGGGAAGCAAGCAAGATAGACGACGCTTTGAAAACGGCTTATGGGGACGATTCTCCAAAGAAATCGGCGCTCTATGAATGGATTAAGCGTTTTAAGGAAGGACGGGAAGACATAAGGGATGAGTCACGCACAGGAAGACCATCAAACTCAATCACTGAGAAACTAATCGCCGGAGTTCGGGAGGTTGTGGAAGAAGATAGACGGGTGGATATTATAACTGCACGTCTGGGTATTTCACAGGTATTTCATCAGCTCATGCAATTTTAACGGACCACCTCAAACTTTCCAAACTATCAGCGAGATGGGTGCCAAAAGCTGTGGAATTTTTAAATAAAATCGACGCTGATCCTGAGAGCTTTTACAGTCGAATTGTGACAGTGACAGGAGACGAAACTTGGATTCACCAATATGATCTCGAGAATAATATGCAATCCAATCAGTGGCTACCACGATGATCTCAGGGACCAGTCAAACTTAAAGCAGAAAGGTCGGCAACCAAAGTTATGGCCACAATTTTTTAGGACAGTGAGGGAGTCATTTTGGTAGATTTCTTAGAGGACAAGAAGACAGTCGTAGTAAACTACTGCGTTGACGCATTGCATAAATTAAAGGCAGCAATTCAAGAAAAACGCCCTTGTAAGCTTCACAGACGGGTTCTCTTTCACCATGATAATGCCCCATCATATTCATCAGAGAAATCTGGAAGGTTATAGAGGGAATTTCACTGGAAAATTTCGTCGCACCCTCCATGCAGCTCTGATTTAGCTCCTAGCGACTTTTTTCTAGTCCCGCAACTAAACCAAAATATCAAGAGAATTTGTTTTTCCTCAATCCGATCTGCAAAGGATACTGTTTTGCACTGGATTTCTCAACAAGATGCTTCGTTCTACAGAAAAGGTCTGGAGCAGTGGCGACAAGTGTTTGTCATTAGAGGATTCTTATGTCGAAAAATAAACTTTGTACTGGTAAGTGCTTGTCCTTTATTTCATCATTCCGGGAACTTTTTGACTGAACCTCGTATTCATCAGGTTATACAACGTCTACTGCAGCCATCCGCGAAGAGTTTAACGGTTTTCACATTTCTTTTGTCTTCAGTTCTATTGGCAAGTGACAAAAGAGCATATCTGGCATTTTTTGTTTTATAAGTTCAATAAAAGCAACAATGCGACTGAAAGTGCAAGAAATGTTAATGCAGCGTATGGAGAAGGCACAATAAGCGTAAGTCAATGCCAGAAACTACAGCATACAAGATCACCCTCGTTCTGGAAGATCTGGTGGAACAAAACCCCATCGTAACTATTAAGGAGCTAGCGGAGAAGCTTGGATTTGGTCATTCGACCATTTATTGACATCTTCATGCCATCGGAAAGTCAGCAAATTGGGTCAATGAGTTCCTCACTAACTTTCAAAGTCTAATCGCGCACAAAGAGTGAATGTGTGCTCCTCCTTGCTGTCACGTCTCAGGAATGAACCTTTTCTTTGGGCAGAATAGTGACTGGCGGCAAAAAGTAGATCATGTACAAAAATTTCAAGCGCAGAAGACAGTGAGTAAGTAAAGAAGACACCCCGAAACCGCAGGGTAAAGCAAGTAAAGAGTGATGCTCTGCGTTTGGTGGGATATGAAATCGAAGTGTCCTTCTTGTCGGCAACTTCAACAACAATGGATTTTAATTCCTGGCTTATATAATTCATTGCTTTACCGATGTCCTCCGATCTCAAGCGAATTCGACCTACATTTTTGCAATCATTTACCCACACAAGATGACCCCACGTCCTCAATCACTGTGGGCTTGTATTTGTCGAGTACTTACTTGCGACCTACACTAACATGCTGAGTTTTAAGGCTACCAAATATTTCCGGCTTCGTTTGATCTTCCATCTTGCCACAGTATTCCCACCAGCAATAAATTTTAGCGCAGTGGTGTCATTGCAAATTCATACATTACTCTTTAGAGGATTATTCGTTCATTGATTTACTAAAATTAGCAAAATGATATTAAAAAAATAATACTTTCAGATAATTAAAAAATTGTAGTAAAAAACACAGGGTTTTAGCTCAGACAATTTTATTCTGAATAAAAGAACATAATAAAAACTTTAGATCGTTCCAGTTACATAAATAATACATCGGCGTAATTTCGATAGAGTAGATTTGTTGGAGCGATAACAAATAGAAACTAAAACTAACATCGTTTCTTACTGGGTAGTAAAATAATTGTGAATTTTGTTTCCTTCAGTAGTATTGTCGTCCCACTTTTTTTTCTCTACATAAAAATTTCTAAATGCCACCAAGAAATCATCTGTCCGCGTTCAAATTTTTCATGTCTTACATTTTTTTGTTCTCCATAATTTACACAATTTTATTTTCACTTAAATAATTTTCTTACATTTTAGAGATGTCACACACCGTGGACGAGTCCACATTCTATCTATAATTTATTTCTATTGATCTGAGAAATAATTATAGATCTGACTGTCCAGGACCTGAAACAATAAGAGGCACGTTATTGTTCTAGTTCTGCAAAATGTCCCAGTTCTTATTCGTGTAGAAAAGAGCTTTTGGCGTATTTGGCACACTCATGCAACAACGGGAGCAAATCTGGCAAAGAGTGATTAATTTCTGTGTCTGGAGAGAAATTAATATATTCTTATTCAACGCCAAATACTCTTTGAAATTTTACTCTATAAGAAAAAAACAAAAGATTAATAACCCGGCAGTGTTTACATAAAGATCCAAAACAAAAACACCAAGCGATTAGAGCATGCGGCCTTGCGCTAAAAATATACCTCGTTTATTTTTGTAAAAAGTGAACAAAATTAAAACGTGGACTCCAATCAACAATAAAAAATCAAAAGAGCTGTGCATGGAAAAATGTTTGTCAAAAAAAAAAAGAAAAGAAAATAAAATCAGAAATTAAAAAAGAGGATGGGTGACGGCAAAAAACAAAATCTTAGAAGAAAAAAAAGGTAAAAAATAAACAGACAAAACTTCTTGAAGAAAACTTCACCTTTTGTTTTAGTTGACAATGAGGAAATTATTTTTGATGAATTGCAACGTTCGTTTTATTAGGAAATTAAATAAAACTGAGATTGTATTGCTTCCTTTAACAGCCAGTGCAGTGCGCTTTTTTGCCACAAAATCAACAAAAAAAGCAGCCAAACAGCAGGCTCGTTAATTTTATTCAAGAGTTTCGAACTCATTTTCACATTAAACCTTGTGTTGAAAGAAGAAACAAATAAAAGCCTGCAGGTGGAGTTTGCTCCAGAGTTTTGACGGTTTCGATTTTTGTTATTTATCAAAAGACATCATGTGCTTTGTCAACATTCGATTTGGATGCCAATCAAAAAATGTGTTTAGTCGCATCAGTTCCTGATTTAACGATTTACAGAATTTTGATTTGTAAGAAGAAAAAAAAAACGGCAAAATAAACGTAAACTTAGGTCGGTTTTTTTTCTGTTTTTTGCTTTTTAAAAATTCATGTAGATATGGAAGTAAAGTAACTAAGTAAGTAATTGATTTACACAAATTTCAATGACCATGTCCATGTCGATAGCGTTACCGACGCTGCCTTTATAATTTCTCTCAAGCCACACCCATTCTAAAAGGAGGCACTGGACTTCCGGTTCGATAATTTTAAGCAGGTCGACAACACACCAAAAATGTCACAAAATTAAAGAGGTGCCCCTGTGTTAGATGTAGATTCCAGGTATGTAATGCCAGATTACTATAAAAAGTGTTTGTCTTGCGAATGTCGACTTTTTTACCTTCTTCGATGTCGTATTCTTCTCCAAAGACCTCGTGTTTGACTAATAATTTCCAATAGGGAATTTCTTTAAAAAATAGAGGATCTCTCTGCTTCTGAAACTAAAGGAAACCACAGGTATTTATCCTGTGGCATGTACAGGTGACTTGGTATAATGGGCACGGTCTAAAGGTTAATTCTCATACAATTGTTCTGGTAGTTTCTATCAGACCGACGGCTATGTTGCACCAATGTGCAATGGGGAAGCATGTGTGGAGTCGATATCATTTGTTATTCTCGAGATATTCGAGACGAAAGAAAGTTCACGAATGTAGGAACGTACACACACACACACCCAGAAATCTCTCTAAAAACGATGGAATCGGACTCAAGGAACCTCGAAAAGTGGAGATAAGTCGAAATTTTCAATTCAAAAAATCGGACCCATTACAATAACTTGCAAATTGGAAGTTAATAAAGGAGTCCGGATGCGGCATAGGCCTATAGATCTGACTAAGTCCGGAATGCTATTTTCCTCTGAATCAACCATCGAACTATTAAAAGTCTGTGATATCTATAGGCGACACCTTAAGACCTAGAGGTCTCAATTTTAGATTTTCATCTCTTAAAAAAAGTGAAAAAGTCCAGTAATATTTATTTGGTAGACTAGATACTTTCCCTTCAAACAAGTATGCCTACTCCGGCTTTCTAATGTGATTGATTAAATCGTATCCAACGTAGTCAATCAGACAAGTCATCTTTTTTTTTCTTTGCTTCGATTCCATATCTACATGAGAAATTTTCTATTAATAAAAAAAAATCCGTGAATTTTGCACAAATTTTATTTTGCCGTTGGATTATAAACAAGGACGAAGACTTGACAAAAAAAAAAAATTAAACAAAAATAAAAATGGCGACACAAAATCACAAAAAAGAAATGTTACAAATAATTTTTATCGTAATTTTTTTTTGAATACCTTTAGATGCAACAATTTCGAATTTTCAGTACGAATTTGAAACTTGGAACTCTAAACAAATTTCGGGGTATGTGTGGAGGGGGGGAATGAAGTGAGGTGAGGTGAG